>JBBPCY010072981.1:0-31246 GCA_037974405.1 Brachyalestes nurse
AACTTTTTATTAGCCATTTGGCGTTTTTTTCTTCCAAATCTCACACGCTTACTCGCGCGCTGTGAACTGAACTGCGCAGCAGTGATTTGGGACTCGGTTCCTCTGCTGCTTACTCGAAACTTTGAACAGGAAGATTACGTATTTTTGGTCTTGAATTGAAGTACTAAATGTCTGCCAACTAGTGGCAGGGCTTAAAGCGTTAATTGCATTAAATATATAAATATATATATATATATTTTTTTTTTTTTTAAACATTTTTTAAATTGTTTTTACACTCATAGGTCTTCCACAACTGCAGCTGTGTGTTGAGTCCTTCTCCAGCTGGAGGCAGCATGTCTGTGACTCTGGGTCAGTGTCCCCGGGGTCCGGAGTGTAGTCGCAGCTTCACCTCCTACATGGCTGTGTCGGTCCTCAGTTCTTTCATTAACTCTCTGGGCACCACACCTGCATACATGGTCATTATACGGTCAGTGAGGCAGCAGTTACTGTCAGAGGAAAACGATTTCATTTCAGCTTTTCAGTTTTGTAACATGATGTCACATTTCCTTGACAAAAATGAATCAATGGATTTGTTGTAGGTGCATCAGTCCTGAGCTAAAGTCACTGGCACTGGGCATTCAGGCTCTAGTGATAAGGACACTAGGTAAGCAAGTGGAGGTTTATTGAATTGAATCTCATATGTCCAAAAACACTATTCTGTCTAATCACCTGAAGGTGGTAATATTGTACAGTTTAAAATCTAAAAAAAAGTAAAAGGCCCTTCACACACATGCTGTCACACCGTTTGTTTGACTTGGATATTTCTTCAAATATATGGCCTAAATATGTTGCCCAATATGTACTGTGTATTTTATTTCTTGTGTAATTCTCTCTGTAGGGGGTATTCCAGCTCCTGTGTATTTTGGGGCTCTCATTGACACCACCTGTTTGAAGTGGGGCATAAAAAAGTGCGGAGGCCGAGGGGCGTGCCGCATGTATGACTCAGACATGTACAGGTGTGTCTCTGTGTGTAAAAGAACTGCTGCTGTGTATAGAATTGAGTAACCAGATTGACGTCTCTCTTGAAACTGTTTACTTAATTTTTTATATATTTCTACTCTGTATGTGTATTTCAGAATTTAAATCCTTTAAAGTCATGCAGACTACTGTTACTGTTTTGCTTAAAGTGTACCAAACTTTTCTTCGGTGGTGATCTTTCAAAGTAGGTATGATAATTTGATTAGAATTATGGTCTCTGTTTTCTAGAGTGATCTTCCTGGGCCTGATTACGAGTTTGAGCGGCTCCTCGTACTTATTCGTCATTGCTGTCATTGTGCTATTGAGAAAGCAGTTCCGTAAGGAAGCCATCAAAGACCTTCAGCAGACTCACCAGGGCCCAGTTGAGCTCCCAAAACTGCAGCTAACTGAGGGGTCGGTACGCTGCTCCAGTCCATCACAGCCTGGAAGAGAGGTTTTAGTCTCCATTTCTAGGAGACTAGAGATGACAGAGACACCACATAACAGTCCAACTTCACCAGTGGTTGATCCAGAGAAGCCAGGGATTGTTGTTTTTAAGCAGGCTAATGGGCTAACTGGAGTGAACAGCAGCTTAGAGTCATCCTGTGAGGGACAGCAGGACACAGAGACACTGCCCAGACACCCAGCAGAGGAGCCAACTGTAGTCTAATTTCCTCATAATGTCTCTATATTGGACTGAAATAATGATGCACTGAATTGACATGTGTACATAATTATGAATAAAATTAATTCAACACAATTTTGTCTTTCAGTTTTAGTTTGTCAGTTTCATCTTTCACTTTTGGCAATAATTGACCGATCCATGCCTCAAAGATACTCTTTGGTCAAGCTTTATAGAATGCCATTTATCTTAAAATAATCTGTAATGCAATACTCGATTTTTATCAAAGTACCTTAATTTTAGGCACACATGGCTGTTACACAGCATTTTACAAACATTCATTCAGGTGACAAAAATCTCAGAAAGCATTAGCTGTCTGTGTCCTTGATTTCTGAAACATACTTTCAGTTTTTACTTTTCGAAGAAATCTAGTTGCATATTCTTCTGTTCTTCTCATAACACCTCCTAAGTTCCCCATGCTTAGAAGCTGGCTGGCCAAACATATTCAGTGGTGTTGAGGTCTGGGTTCTGGGATTCCGAGAACACCAGCAGCCTCTTGTTTTAATTTGGATGTTTTGATAATGAAAAACATTGAACCCAGCCACTCGATTGTATTTCTTAGAGCTGGTCCTGGTCTCAGTGTTGGTAGCAGCCGTAAATAGAGACTCATTAAAAACCTTGGATGTTCAATTAAATTAAGTTCAATTCAGTATAGCACCTTTTACAGCCAAGACTCAAAAAAGGAACCCATCCAAAAAAGGCATTCATTAGTAAACATACTGACAGATTGGCCATCAACTGCTAGCAGAGTTAGTACAGTTAAGAGTCAACAAGAGTAGCTGTGGGTCTCTAGTCTATAACAACAGGATTGCCCTTCGATGAGGAAGAGCAAGTGGTGAGTCAAAGCAGCCAAACTTATTTTATCATGCTCAACACCTGGTTGTAGACATGGTTAAAATAGTCTTTTATTGCTTTGGCAATGTTAATACTGCCGTGTACCTTTAATCATCTCAAATTTAGACTCATCAGACATCCAGTGGCAATGTTGTAGTTCTTCTTCTATGTCTATCTTCTTTTCTCTGTAATGGATTCTTGACAGCTACACCTCCTTCCAGAAACATTGGGTTGAGTTAATTTCTCACAGTGGAAAGATGGACAGAAACACCTGTGGATTGTTTCAGATCTGAATTGGTGCCGAATTGGTGACCAGAATTGGTGCTTAACTAACACTGGTTTGAGATATGAGCCTTTATAAATATTTATGTAGGTTTATGTCAGTCATCATTTAAGTTTATGTATCATGTAATCTTGTGAATACTGGCCTTCATCAAAATGTTACCAAGAAATCAGCTTTCTCCTGGAAATTTAACTTTACGACAGCTTTACTGTCCAGTTTTCAGGTTAGTCACCACATCACAATACAGTTTAACAAACAACTCAGTTATTTCCAACAGCAAGTTAAATCACTTTATTAGTCATGCACATTGAGAGAATCCTGATTGAATTGATATAATTTATATCGAGTTGCATTTAAATAAACTCTATTTACATATTCATCAACACAATAATTTTCTTTCACTTCTTTTGGTTAAGATTGTGTTGATGTAGCATGTTTAACGCATGTGCGCCTGACACGTTAGAGTCCTGTAAGCACCATTGGTTTTTTTAGTGTATTTGTGCATGACTGAGTATGAGAAAGATGACCTTGACACGGTTCATTAGTTGGAATAATGGAGAGGATGCACCTGCTAACAAAAGTAGCCATCTCATTATCAGGCAGGTCATAGGTGTGTTAGCTGTGCCTGCTGCTTTGGCCAGCCAATGAGTGATGTTCCACTGAATCCATCAAGCTCAAAGGTGAAGTGCTGGCCCCCTTCACACCCTTTTGTAGGGCTATGTCATTTGTCATTGCTTGCTGGAAATAAATAGTAACTGTATAAAATTATATAGTCGTATATAAAGCAGATAAACAACAACAACAGACGGTCAAAAGTATATGTACATCTGAGCATCATACCTATGAGTTCATTGAGCATCCCTTTCCAAAACCATGGACATTGATATGGAGTTGCCCTCTCACATACTCACACCATAGCAGCTATAACAGCCCAGTCTCCGCTGGGTTGGCCTTTCACAAGATTTTGTAGTGTTTCTGTGAGAATTAGTGCCCATTCATTCAAAAAGCATTCATTCAATAGACACTGATGTTGTTTGAGGGTGCATTGCAATTAACATTCCAGTTAATGCGAGAGGCAGATTGGAACTTAAGGTATATTTCCCACAGGCATGCAGGAACTGTGCTGTGCCTAAACTGTACGGTGATGGCACAGAACTTGCATCACGCTTTAATTTTCCAGTGTATCTCCACCTGGTGAAGGTGTTTCTGACATGTCAGCAGCACGATTGTCTCCTCCTGGTACACCTTCGGGTTTCTCACAGTGTTAAACCTAAATTTGTTAGCGTCATAGAAAACTGCCTCTGAATTCATCTTCAGCCAAAAAAGGTAGTAGTGCTCGTACTTTGTTTACTTCCTCATTCTTAGTTTCTGTCTTCATCGCTGTTTTTTGTGTGGACGGTAAAAAACAATGGCCTCTTTCAAAGTTATGATGATAAAATTTCAGCCAATTAGAAAGCAGTGATGCAGTCAGATCTGCTGCAGCCTGTTTTTGGCCCTGCCATCAAGCAGAGCCGTGACAGCATGAGTATGGCTTGGACACGGATCGCTTAAATGCAAATGGAAAACATTTTTTCGCAGTACAGCGCAGTTCCTTGTGCTAGTGGAGAAACGCAGTAAGTTGTGAGTGATGCAACAAAAAATAAGGTAATTACCATATTGGCCCGAATATAAGACGACCTGAATATAAGACGACACCCCTTTTTCAGGTTAATTTTTGGGAAAAAAGTTTTTTGAAGACCCTATTTTGTTTTATATAGAAAACTTATTTATTTGATAATGCTGTTTATAATTTGTTGGAACAAAAAAAACATTTCAGAGGCTTTTGTTTTTCACATTTAAATAGAACAAATTTCACAGTATCACAGGCCAGCTCATAGGTGAGTTGCTCAGTGAAGATCTTTGTTTACTGTACTGTGATTTGGAAGGTTCGGAAAAGAAGCCATGCACAAATTTTAAAAATCAAACAAAAAGTAAAAAGTGCTCTGTTCAGAAGGCTAAAGGCACCGATGTACATCATTTTTACGTTAAACCACGGTGTTGTGTGATTAAACTGTTTTACACACTCTGTCATCGTGTGTTTGCGCGTGCGTGCATTCGTGCGGGCGGGGGGGTCGATTTTCAAATAATATTCGAATAGTTCTCATCGATTTTCAAATTGTGTTTTTGCCAAAAAGTCTAATTAGAATTTCTTTAATATCTTTTTCTCATTAGCAAGTTGCTAAATGAACCCTGTTACTTTTTACCCTGTAGGTCATAATCAGCAAAGAAACCGTGTAAAAATATTATAATGTAAGAAATATTATTTCTGATGTGGCATTTTCTGCATGATTTCCTTATTATGAAATGATGTTAAAATAGATGGAAAAAATCCTTTTGTAGAGTTACAAGGTAAAGCAATGACAGGTGTATTACCTGGAGTGGAGACGCTTTTTGCCAGAGCATAGTTTCTTTTTATGACCTTGTAAAATAGACCTGTCTGCCTTTATGTAAAGAAGACAGTAGGAGAAAAATATGGGAAGACAAAGAGAGATACCTCCAGTTCAGTCCAAGGCCAAGGAGATGGGATAAAAAGAGAAGCAGAGAGAGAGAGAGAGAGAGAGTTTGAAGTAGAGGACAGAAGCAGCTCTCTATGCAGATTAAAAGTGACAACCAATTTACCTGCTCGTTCAGGAACACACCCATCAGGCCTCTACACTTCGCTGGGAGCAGAGTCCTATTTAAAAGTATGCATATCTTAAGCAGGCCTCTAGCTAAAGTAAAGCAGTGCCTTCCTTTCCAGTTTATAGGGCATTCACATCTTGAGTCAGATCCACACACAGCGAGGATAAAGTAGTAATGTGATGACAGTTGTTTTACCTTGGAATTACAAATGGGTTCAATTCCTGGTATGGTGACAGGGTCCTTTCTGTGTGGAAGTTGCATGTCCATGTGAGTTTCCACATGGTATTCTGGTTCCCTCCTACAGTCCAAAGAAATGCAAGTCAGGTGAATTGTAGATGCTACACTTTTCCATAGATATTTAGGAACTGTTCTGTGCCTAAACCATACTGTGAAGGCACGGAAGTTGCAGCACGCTTGGATTTTCCACAGTGTCTTGAAGCAAGGTATAGTGGCCCCTTAAAGTCCCACATGAGCACACCACACCACAGCACACAGTGTGAACTAGGGCATTAACACGAAAGTTGACTAGTCGACTAGTCGACTTCAGAGGCACGAGTCGACGCCCCCTGAGAGAAGTCGACTAGTCGAGTGTTTTTTTTTCCTCTCTTTGCCCTCGCTTGTGTACACAATGCAATCTCTGCCTCTGATAGGATGACGCTGTCATGTGTTCCTTGGTTTAACCAATTATTATAGTCCCTTCAAAAAAAGGGGGCGGTACCTTTAGTGTAAGGGGAATCTAAACACGAGACCACAACAAGACTAGAGACATGCAGCAGAGGAGACAGACACACATCACATGTGAGGAGATACTTCACTCCAGACACACAAACAGCACAGAGACCTGCACAACCTGCAAGTCGGTGTTAAAGTAACATAACAGTACCGGCGTTCTGCATGGCATCCGCTAGCTAACATGGCTAATGCTAGCTAAATGGCTAACGCTAGCTAACATGGCTAACACTAGCACTGCAGGGAGTCGTCCTGCCGCGGCTTAAACTGTTCCCACTCTCAGTTGGACACTTAAATTTGCCAGAAAACTCAAGAAAACTGTTTTGTTTATTTGTCGTGTTGACTGTTAATGTTACAGAGAACTTTTAATAAAAGTTGCTCAATCTTCCACACCCGTGTTCCTCCACTGCGTGTGTGATGATGTCATCAATCGACTAGTCGACTCGACTTCGACTTTGCTGACCGACTAGTCGACTTGAAAAAACCTGGAGTCGTTAATACCCTACTGTGAACTATATGAAATTCTTTCTCTGTATTAACCCATTCATCAAATGAAGTAGTGGGCAGCCAGCGACGCAGCACACAGGGAGCAGTGTGTGGGGACAGTACCTTCCTAATGGTCACCTCAGTGGTGCTGCTGACAATCCTGGGACTCAAACCCACAACCTTCCAATCGCAGTGGCAACTCCCTAACCACCAGGCCACCAGCTGGTCCAGTAACGGTGTTCCGGTGCTGTTGTGGTCTGTTATTATTTATAGACTTGTTTGAGTTGTTTTTGTTGATTAGTCATTCAGTGAGTACCTCACCCAGCAAACTGGTATACCTTCAGCTCCCACTGAAATTTATCTTCAGCCCAAAGAGATAGTAGTACTTGTACTTCATTGACTTCCCAGTGTATCTACTTGGTTTTTTTTGTTTGCTTTTTGTTGTTTCTTTTTTTTTGCTTGGATAGTAAAAAAAGACCTCATTCTAAATCTGTTTGTTGCCATGACAACATTTCAACCAATCAGAAAGCATTGACTCAGTCAGCTCAGCTGCGGCCCACTTTTGGGTCTACCATCGAGCAGCATGGGTATGGCTCGGGTAGGGGTTGCTTTATTTTCAATGGAAACACATTTATTTGCGGTATGGCTTGGTTCCTTGGTGCTAGTGGAAAAGCGCCTGTTGCCCCTAGCTGTGAGTGTGTGCATCAGTGTGCCTGTCCTGTGATGGACTGGTGACCTTTCCAGAGTGTTTCTCTGCTTTTCACCCTGTGTCCACTGGGATAGGCTCTAGCTCCCCCGTGCGACCCTGGTTAAGGAAAAGCAGTTCAGATAATGAATGGATAGCAAAGCTGAGAGCCCTGGTTGGTACACGATGCTGGACTGGTTTCCCAAAAGCTAGATGGAACGCTTCACTTTTAATGCAAGTCACAGAGTAGAGAAATGTGCAGGTCAGTGACCAAGTCTGTTTTCAAATGGTCAGAAACTGGTGATGAATGGCCTGCACTGGAACAGACAGTAGTAGTATTCCATGTGCAGTAGTGCAGTAAACAGTAGAAATGCAGTGTTATATTGTATTAAATGGGAATGTGCTGTTAAGTGGAAGTGCAGTATACAAAAAATGTGCTGTCTTCGTACATTTTAGTCCCTCAAGGTACAAACAATGGAAATGTACCTTTGAAGGCCGTTTAATTCAGGAGTGCAGTTATACATTTGTAAACGCAACATGCTTATGCTCGTGTGTGTGTGTGTGTGTGTGTGTGAGAGAGAGAGAGAGAGAGAAAGAGAAAAGAGAGCGTGTGAGTGTGAGTGTGAGTGTGTGTGTGTGTGTGTGTAAAAACCCTCGAGGCAAAGTCCTGTGCTGACGTTTCTCCTCATCCTCTCATCCGCTGCACTTCAGCATACAAACCAACTCTGCCATTTACCTTTCACACATACACGGAACAACCCACACACACTCGTACCCCTCCACACACTCACACACACACCCCAGGAGAGCTCTGTTTAGGAACACTTCACTTCAGCTGGTGTGCAGGGCCAAACTGGCAGGAGTGCATTTATAGAATAACAGCACTCATCTCTTTCTGATAGAACGAGGACCAATTTCTATTTCTATTCTCTCTCTCTCTCTCTCTTTCCCCCTTTTCCTCTTCCCATTTCCTTCTCTTTTTTTCTCTCTCATTCCTGTCTTTCTTAAATTGTTTCTCACTTTTTCAATTTTCTGTCTTATTCTCTTTCTCTCTGTCTGTCTTGGCGTGTGGAATGGGTCACTGCTTTTTATCAGAAAATGCACACAAGTGCACGTTAACTGCAAACCTTCTGCGCTAATGAATAAAGTTCCCAAAAATAATGAAGCTGTGATGCTTTAAAATCTAGGTCATCTTGTTTTTTAATCTAGGTCATCCTGGGTTTTTTCCAAGGCTGTTGCATTTTTAGGGTCGAGCTGTAACTCTCCGGCTGGCTGAATGCAACCGTAAAGTAATTTTATACTGACAGTAATGGATGCTATCAGTGTTTTAACGTTGAGTGCATCTTTTATATGCTCCCCTTCACGGTGTCTTAGCATTTAATGAGACGGTAAACAATCGAATTAAAATTTGGACAGCACAAACACCTTAAAAAATGCACATCCTTCTCCAGTACACAGGCTTCTTTAGTGCAGACGGTGATACAAAATTAGTAGAAATGTTTGAAAAGTAGAACGCAGCTTGAAATGTAAAGTGTCTCAACAGCTAGACTCCTTTCTTTCTGAATTTTACTTTTAATGTCATCGAAGGACAAACGATGGTCAGCTAAGGTACAACATTAATATGGACATCATGTTAAATATCTTGATTGCCCCCACAGGGACTGATGTGCTGTGCATATTTTCTGAATACCAATTTATGACCCCTACAGCCCCCCTCTGGTAGAGATTTAATCTGGCCTAAAGTTATGAAATGATTCTGAATATGCTCTGGGGACGTATCTCTTTTGTTTGACCTGATCGCCGCATTTTGTATCGAAACCTGATATTAGCTCAACAAAATTCTGTACAACCAAGTGCTGCAACCAAATTCTGTCGGACCCCAACAGACCTCAGTCTGATCTTGATGGTAGTTTAGTACATTACTGTCTGAGGGTATCCCAACAAAACTGCCCAAACCTGACTGTAGCCCAACCTGATAGTGGGCTGACAAAATTCTGTCCGATCCAGTTGGAACCTACCTGTAGCCCCCAACTGGATCCTGACATTCTGTCTGATACTGATTGCGATCAGGCAGAATTCTGTCTGATACTGATTGCGATCAGGCAGAATTCTGTCTGATACTGATTGTGATCTGACAGAATTCTGTCTGATACTGATTGTGATCTGACAGAATTCTGTCTGATACTGATTGCGATCAGGCAGAATTCTGTCTGATACTGATTGTGAGCTGACAGAATTCTGTCTGATACTGATTGTGAGCTGACAGAATTCTGTCTGATACTGATTGTGAGCTGACAAAATTCTGTCTGATACTGATTGTGATCTGACAGAATTCTGTCTGATACTGATTGTGATCTGACAGAATTGTGTGTGATACTGATTGTGATCTGACAAAATTGTGCCTAATATTGATTGTAATCTAAAATATTTTGTCTAATACTGATTGTGGTCTGACAAAATTGTGTCTGATACTAATTGTGGTCTTATAACATTCTGTCTGATACTGATTATGGTCTGACAAAATTCTGTCTGAACATCACTATAAACCCCGACTCTAGTCTGACAACATTCTGTCCACCCCAATTGTGGTCTGACCAAAATTCAACCGGAGCAAAATGCTCTTAGCCAGCCTGTGACAAAAATCTTTCAGAGCCTGACTGTCCTGACCTAAATTCTGTCTGAACCAGCTGAACCGCTGTAGTGACAATGACAGCTGTCATTAAATAATCTGTTGACAAAATCACTAGCCGAATTATCAGGTACACAAAGTTTATATTTTATTAAAGCAGGTGTAAATGAGGTCTGAAAGGTAGGAACAGGCCTATGAGAAGCCTAAAAGAACCATCTGTGGAAAGGGCTCAGAAGAACCCTTTCTGTCATCTTAATTGTTTCTAGAGTTCTCTAGGGTCAAAACTTTTGGTGGTAGTTCTGAATCATTCCTACTCTGGTTTATTGTGTCTCCCTACTTGCGTCCCTAGAGAACACAAGCTCCTGCTCTTGAGTGCCTTCGTTTTGGAACGGCTTGGGAGTCTTATCGTCCCCATGGACACTGTCCTCATACTGTCCCTAGGGAGAACCGGTGAAAACAAAAAATAGCGGGCACTTGAAAAACAAAGCAGAGAGAGGAGGGAAGGCATAAAACAAGAGCTCAATTTATTTTGGAGGGGCTACACTTTCATTTTCCTTCGCTGACAGACGGGAATGTTATGTTGTACCCCGAAGAGGCACTTACGTAACTTATTTACCGCTTGTCCACAGACTGCAGGCCAGAACGATGTGGATATATTTTTGCTCCTGACTTTTTTTCCGTGAAAAGTTCTGTGTATGACAGGTGCATGGCTCTTTTTTTCTCTGCTGAGACGTGGTGGACCAACCTACTTTCCTCTTCCCTGCGGCTGTTAAACGGTGTTTCTGGGTCTGTAGTCTATAGGGGGTTGTGAACATACTGCCAAAGCCAGAGCGGACTGTACTGGATCGGTCCACTCACTCTCCTCTGGGTTAGGAGACAAGAGCAGCTCAGAATGCAGACCTCTTCAATCAGATATCATCCCAGAAAACTGACCTTAAATGCAAAACTCTGAGTCTGAATGTGATCGTTTTTTTAATGTTTGTCACTCGATACTAAATCTAGAACAGAAACTAAATCTTGGGGTTTGTAAAGATATAAAACCTGAAACTGCATTTCAGTGTTTGGGGATAGATGACTAAATGATTCATTTTAAGACTGAACATTTAATCAATTTGTAAATAATATTTTATTTATTCAGATTTTTAGAACCACTTTCAAAACTGCTCACTGCTAGTAAATGGTGGGAAGTAGGATTTAACTGGATCAGTTCTTCCAAGCTGTTTTCAATTAATAAAACGCCCAGCGTCCAAATTTCAGAAATGTAAAATGTTTACTCATATGTCTTTAGCTGTGAAGTTCAAGAAACTCAGTATGAGTTCAAGATTAAATATTAACCATCATAGCATTCAAGTTTCTCATTCTAAATCTCAGACTTCCTCTTTCACAAATCTGCTTTACTTCACTCACTTTATGGTGCATGATGCATGTGGTTGTTTTTCCACATCTTCAGTTGATTTAGCTGCAAGAAATCTGTTTAGAGGACGCAGTCCAGTGAAGCTTTCAGTCAGTTATGATTTTGCTGAAGCAGGTTGCCATAAAAGCATTTTCCGGCCTTTGAGTGAATCTAAATTCATCATGCTGTCTTTCTGTCTCTACCTCACTTTCACCTTATGTCTTGGCTCCAAATTGCTGTGGTGTAGCAGGAATGATATACTCTAAGTTTTGCAATAATGAGCATCATAAAATCCAAAAGGTATAATAAAAAGCCAATTTCTCTTTGGCATTGAGTCCCACTGTAAGCATGGAAGTGTGGTAGCTGTGTTAACTCTACTGCTCTAATCAGATTAGCCTTTTTCATCATTTGTAAGACTCGCATTTACATTTGTGTTCACATGTTGAAACAGCCTGAGTGGATCAGGTCCCCTGTGCTCTTGTATTAGTTGTTTTAGACCTCCACCTTCATATGTGTTAAATATGATGCATTCCATGCATGCTAACTCAATAGCCAGATGCTATGAGAACAGTAGTTGAAAACATGCTTAGCAAAGTAATTACAAAATTACTTAAAACTGCAAGAAAGACTATATTTGATTTTCCTCCTTCAAATCAAACATTCTACAGTTTTGTCATTTGGCTGGGTCCAGGTCATTAGGCTATATCCTCAAACACATTTTAACTGTCATATTCACATTCACTACACCTTTAGTAAGGATACATAAATGATAAACAGATTATGATGACATCAAAGAAATCAAATTCAGGAGCTTCTAATGTCTACTAGGACTTTTGTTGATTTGATTACTTTCCTGTTCTACTTAAAGTACCATATACTGTATATACTATGGTTAAACCAGTAGTCTAATACTTTTAGTCTCAGATGAACAATCTACACAACCCTTTTTACATTAAAAGTCAAGTCAATTAGGTTTATTGTCATTTCAACCATATGCACACGGCGCACAGTGAAAAGAAACAATGTGCCTCCAGATCTTTGGTGCAACACAAGACTACAGGTGCATACAGGACAAAAGAGAAAGCAAAGAAAAACACAAGAGCGCCAAAACAACCATACAAACCAACATTTAGTGCAGATGACAGTATCTACCGTACTAAGGAATGGTTTGGCAGAAATTTAGAGTTTAGGACGTTTTCGATCAAACCCAGATTTTGTCCATTTGGATGGAGTCCAAATTTTGCATACTCACTTTAGCAACGAAGCTACATGGCTATTAAACGCTAGCAGTCAATGGTCACCCAAAGTATATCACCAAACCTTTTCTCAGCCCTCTCAAGCCACATCCAGCTCTTCGGTCTCAATGAGGGCTAATCTTGGATTGGATTTCTCAGGATTTATGATGGTCACAGTCACCAAAACAAATTCTAGCTCTGCACTCCCACTCTTAAGATGGGTTTGTGAAAGAAATTGTCTAAAAATGTCATACTTTGTCCTAAACCACACTGATATTCTGTTCATTTTGATGAAGACCAGGCACAAGTAAAGAGAAGTTTTGGGGGTGTTTGCGGAGTAGACTGACTGTTGACGTCTCTTGTTTTGTTAGCTTCAGTTTTAAGCTAAAGAAGCAAAACTTGGAGTCTAAATATGTCTTGACTGATCAACTACACCTTGGGTAACTAACACCCATTTCAAGTGAACAGAGATTTGGTGTAGCCAGGTTTGCACATTTCACCTAAATTCACATTTGGCTTGTTAAGTCTTCAAGTGTTTAAAAGAGTATATTTATATACTGCTTATGATCTAATCAAACTAGTGATTTTTCCTCGACAAAGTAATCTCAGTAGACAGTACCTTACTTTCTACTTTCAACTCATTTTCTCATTTATTTAGAAAGAAACAGCATTTAAAAAGCATGTCCTATGTTCATGTTTATTCATTACGTTTAATTAAAATAAATGACTTTTAAAACCTAGCAAGTTAGCTGCCGCAAAATAAAACATTTATGATTAAAATGTCAAGCTGTTTCTGAATAAAATGTCTGACCTATTTAGGTGAGGTTGAGGTTCTCTCCTCTTTGGCAAGTTTCATATTAGCATGATTAGATGATTCAGTAGACTAGCTGTGGGGTCTACAGCGGTGAAGAGTTGTGCTGCGCTGTGCATATTCACGATCCAAATCACGCTGGCAGCACAAAAAGCTGCCCCCCCCCCCCCCAAGGGGATAGCTATAACTCTTGACTTAGGACAGGATGAAAATCTTATCAACTTTAATGTACATTATTGATTTTATTCCGAGACATTTGGTCCATTTGTCAAGAAATAATATAAAGAGCAGCTGATGCTTTTGAAAATGGCATGAAAAAACAGAATAAATTGAGTTATCAATTTTGAATAATCAATATCAGTTGTCAGGAATATGTATTTGGTTCTGTAAAGTAAAAACGTCATGACAAATCTGTTTAACATAGTATTTCTATTTTGGATTTCAACTTCGTTCCATTAGACCTCCGGAGAACACCAATTAGCAGCACTCCCGTTTTTCCTGCATGAGTGATCCATTGCTGTCTGCCAGTGGCCCTGGCAGCCCATCCGCAGGTTTTCAGTCAGCAAGATTGGAGCAGTCAGAGAGCAGGCAGTCATCTGCAGCCTGGTAGGCTATACAGCACCAGCTGTGTCACCATCCATCATGGCTGTGTTCATGGAGCCCTCTGAACTGCTTTTGCTCGGGCTGAAAGAAAGATGAGCTCTCAGTGAGACAGAGGCAGAACGTGAAATAGCTCTCTGTTTGACATTAGACATACATTTGGGCCAAAGCTAATGGTTGAGAGTCCTACATAGTATGCTATATGTTGAAGCGAAAGTTTACAATACTCCTCAAACAGCCAAAGCTTGGCTGATCTCTGAAGTGCGCGTCAATAATTTGTCACTAAAGCTACGAGGCTAACGCAGCAAAAAAAACAGTGGGAAGTTACAGTACACAAACCAGATGCATTGTGCACATTGCATGCACACTCTTGCCTTAAACTGTGGCAAACTGTTAAAACATTGGCTTGCTTGTGTTTCTGTATGATAATCTGAACAATCTAAAAAAGAGAGCAGACAAAATTTGTGCTGCTACTACTGTTTTTAGCTGTGCTAGAAGAATCTACCTTCACCACCATGGCCCAGCAGCCGCTAGAGGCCGCTGTTGGTTAAGAACTGTTAGGCTGAATGGGGGTGTGGCCTCATCCCCGGGCCCAGCTGGTCAGGCATGAGGCACTCATGATTATCAGGTGTTTTGAGTTAATGTTATGTTTTGTGTCACTGTTCATTTGTCCATTCTCCATCACACCTACCCTTACGTTGCCTTAGTTGTAGAATTCCTGATGCCTGTTTTGAGTATTGGTTTTGCGGCCATTGAGCCAGGTTTTGTTTTGTATTTTTGAAATAAAGGAAAGAAACCTCAATCATGTCTGAAGTCTGCATCTGTGCCCCAAGCCTGAGCTTGCCAAGCCTGAATGTGACACACTGAAGCGTACTGGGCTGGCCTCGTAAGTGGCATCACTGCTAGAAGCTTTACTGTGCTCGATTAGCTTGCCATCAAAGCATAAGGTTTCCTGTACTGGCCACCTGAGTGACCTTACATGGCTCCATTGAGGCTTTACAAACCACAGTGAGTCTACAATGCTGTTATGAGACTACCCACGCCATCTGCCTGACCAACATGACAGTCCAGGGCTTTTAAATTTGGCCCCCGAGCAACTTTACATCACTACTACGACTCTCCCCGGGTCAGTTCCAGAGCAGCTTTACATCGCTCAGACTACATCTTCCTTGAGCTCCTCTACATCACTGGCTTTGAGGCGTCCTGGGGTGAGAGGGATCTTCTCCTTTGGCTGAGGACTCTTTCTGGGCCAGCTAAGTGATTCCACACTATAGTCTCTGAAGTTTTCTCTGTGCCACCTGGTGTGTGTGTGTGTGTGCTTATTTTTGATTGTGTATTTGTTACTGTCTTGAAGTGCCATTGGGTTTAAAGGTGCCATGTAAATGAAGCTTTATGGGGCATAGGCTTCCATTTTAGTTTCAATGTAAAAGTAGCAGACTTGTCACCAGACATGTCTTGGCCAATCGACTGTATTTAGAGTAAGGAAAAACAGTGTCGTATTGATTTTGAGAAGAAGCTGATTAGGACTCCTGGTTGGGGACATAGCGTGTGCCATGTTGAGGGGAGGGGCTGGTTTGCTGTGTCTAAGCACAGATTTAACATCAGATTTCTGAGACACCTTGGGAATTAGTCAATAAAGACCTGTCAAAAATGCTCTCTCTCTCTCTCGCTCTCTCTTTCTCGCCCCCACTTCCTGTCATTTCTGTGTCATTTCTCTACAGCTTGTACCTCAGTACCGAGAAGAGAATGGTTGAAGCTAAAATCAGTGAATGGCGGTCAAATGTTATGATGGGTTGTTCTGACTGTTTTGTCCCCAGGGGGCCCACAAAATCCTGAAAGTCTTTTTAATAAATCTCTCTCTGTCTCTTTCTGTCTAACCGGATGGAGCCAAGTGAATCATCAGCTGTTCACAGTTCTGCATGTATTCATTCTCTCAGTGGGCAGTCTGTGCTCCTGTATGTTACACAATCTCTGCCCTTTATATATAGATATTCATTCTCATTCTTCACCCCGCACTGTGCGGTGTGGTTACATGACCGCAGTTCTTCGAGCGGTCTCTTCCAGTGCTACAGATGCGGGCCTATGTTGTATTCTGCAGGAGTGGGGTTTATTTTTAGCCTTACCGCCTGCCTTTGTTCAGGAGCAGTCCACGAGTGCTGTTAAATCCAGGCATGAATAACGCTGTTCATGCAACAAGAATAGACACAGCAGGACCATGTTTGTACAGATGGGTCTCTATCAGGTAAATGTGCCTACCTCCATTGAAATGTACAAGACCGTCAAGTCCACCAGGTATTCTACTCGTGTTGTAACTTGGTATTTACCTTAGGAATGTGATATTTACTTTCAGAATTTGGTATTTCTTTATGGAAATGACCCAGCCTCTGATATAGTACTTGTGTCTGATGCTCAATATGTCACTGTTCATGAGGGCTGTCAGTGTTTTAACATATGATTTGCATTTTATGACACACATCACTCGGTTCTATCTGCATTTGATCATGTGGTCTTCAGATACTGGCCATATTATTTCAAAACACCTTCTGTATAGATTTACAGTTACTGACTAACCCATCTGTTGCTGCATAAATTATCAGCCCCCCCTGAACCACCATGGAACCACCACTGACCAGATATCATTTGAATGGTGGACCATTCTTAGTACAGCAGTGGTGTGGTTGTGTGTGTGGCACTGATACAAGTGTGTAAGGCACAGTGGTGTTGCTGAGGAGTTAAGCATCTCAGTTTGTTGCTGGTTTGAAAATAGTGCACCAATAAAACATTACCAGCACCACAGTGGTTCTAGGGTGAAAGACTGACCACTCCTGGCTGTCATAAATTTAGCATGAATGTGTAACGTGGTATTTCTAATAAAATGGTAAATTTGCTGTTTAAAAGACTGAGCTTCACTGTTTTCTCTGACACACCTGTACTTATAATATCTTGCCTGTGGTGGTCAATTTATTTTGATTCATAAGGTATGATGAGTGGAGGGGAGGGTGATCATTTGTGCAGCATCAGATGGGCTACTCAGTAACTATAAAACTACAAAGTGCACTAATGTGGTAGGTGTTTCTGATAAAGCTGTCCATAAGTGTAGGTACAAGGTACGTGTATGCAAAAAAAACTGCAGGCTGTGTTTGTTCGCATGAACATTTTTTTTCTTTTAGCAGCTACTTCTGCCTAGAGCGTCTTACAAATAAGGTTCTCTTTGACTGTGGCATTTTATAGGGAATTAGAAGTGTGTCAGTACCTACTTTTTAAAAAAGTCGACTCAAACAAGCCTGCCCATTCATGTAAACATCTGGGTCAGGATGAAACACCTCTGTGATCTTGCAGATCCAGGCTCTCCCTGGAAAAGTGATTTCAGCAAGTGCCGCTGGCAGCATTCTTCAGCGTGTCTGTGTCAGTCAGGCAGAGTAACAAGATTCTAGAGTGTTAGAGGTTTTTTGTGTTAGCGCTATTGATACATAGTTTGCTCTGAGTCACGGTGCTCTTTCAGCTCCTCTCTCTCTCACCCTCTCTCTCTCCCCACCCCTCTCAGAGGCTCAGAGTCGATACAAGCCTGAGTGATCCCATCTTCACTAAAAGACAAGCATGTTAGACAGCTGCTAGCTTCTTCTGCTGAGCATTGGGAGATGTCTGTATTACCAGAGTGGCAGAAAGGGCTCCTTGCTCCCTGTGAAGCTATCATATGAAACAGCAGATTGATGGCTGCAGATGTTTTTGAAGGATAAGTGTAGCTCAGGGCGACAGGTTACAAGGCTTTTCCCAGGGCCCAGGAGTCCAGTATAGGGGTCAGCATAGGCCCTTTTATAGACTTGTCTGGCACTGACTGGCTGTGTCCACCCAGTCATGTATCCTGCTAAGCCTCAGTCACAGTACAATGTTGCAGTTTGCAGCTTTGAAAAATCCCCCATTGTGCTGCACTCAGAAACTGACCATTCTAGTGCTTTTCAGTGCCTTATTTCACAGCATCTGTTGCAACACAGGACAAAAAATCTCATCTAACCTAATGAATTTAGACTAAGCTGGATTGCGCTGTTGTAGCTAATCGAAAGTACTAACAATAAACTCGCCACTAAACTTACTAACATAGGCCTAATCTCACATACACACACACACAGAAAACTACACCTGATATAACATCTTTCACCTTTCTCACACATACAAAATATTAAAATGAATAATGCACTCATGCATTTCCGTATTTTGTTTTGTTCGCTAATTTGTCATTATGTTGACTTCTGTGAAGTTTGCCCAAATTAGCAATGAGCAGGCCTGGGCTCACCCACTTTTGTCACTGGCCCACCCAAAAATGATTCTGTGACGAGAATGACAGCTTACTGGAAGAGAGGGGTGCTACTACTGTATCTCTTTTATCTATTATAACTATATTTAGAGCCATTTTATATGAACTTTCCCGTGCACATGCTAAAAAAAGACATCTACCAAAAAGGGGGAAATGACTTTAAAACAAGGTAGCACATGTTAATTCAATGGAAGTTTTTCCTCAGTTCATGAGAAAATGTCCGATTATTTACAACAGTCTAGCAATCGCAAAAACCACATGACATGTCCCCAGAAACATTTTTACATGGCTCACACTTCATGAATCCTAGCCCACTCTCTAAGGGTTTCTCAGCCTTTGTCCTGGAGACATTCTTCCCTGCACATTTTAGTGTTTTCCCTGCCTCAACAAACCCACGTCAGCTCACTGAGGGGATCTTAATGAGCTGATTAAGTGGATTAGGTGTGATGGGAGCAGTGAAAACACTCAAATGTGCTGGGCAGGGTGTCTCTAGGACCAGGGTTAAGAAATGCTGTCCTAAGCTGTGTGCTGCTCCTAAAGTCCACACTTTGGTGATGTCAATGTTGTGCAAACGTTTAGGGTAGGATTCATGCAACGTGCATGCTATGCGTCGCACCTGGTATATCAGTATTGTTGTTTTTTTTGTACAAATGTGCTAATTTGTACAAATGTGCTCATCTACAATATCACAATTCAGGTTACGAACGTAATACACCTCAAACAAATACATTTTGACTCGCTTATCTTTGTCTTTGCCAGGTTGTCCAGACAGCTGTAGTCTTGAGGAACTTTTGTAGTCTTGGAGTCCATTACTCACTAAAGGCTGCTGTAAGGACATATAGAAGGTGCTGATGTACAACTGAGTGAGAAATGGGACAGCCTGCAGTCTCATAGTACTTGCATGTAAGTAAAATTTAGGACCATGTACCTGTCGACTGAGTGCCACCTGGGACTGGGCCTCTGGAGAAAGGTCAGCTGTTCAGAGGACAAGGCTTCCAAAGCAGTTGTGCTATTGGTTGTGGTCTCAAGTGTTAGCATTCACTTAAGCTGAATTTCCATGCAAAATGTCTTCACTACTGGAAGTCTGCAACACAAAGCCTTTAAATGGGATAGTTTTAGTCTACAGTAAATGGATGAAATTGTTTGAAAGCAGGTGTGGGTAATGTAGGAACTCCAAGTTCTGCTTCAGCCAGATGCAATATTAACATTTATTGAAATTAAAGCTAGATGAAGATGGCTAATTATTTATCCGCTTGACTTCGCTTGTGTGCACACTGAGGGATTAAACGAACGTGCTCACTAAGTGCTGCGATTTATGAGGACTGTATAAACTGTGAGGTGTGCAGCGGAATGACAATATTTATCCTCCTTACAAACATCCTTCTTTGTTGATTCCTATTTCACTTGACATGATTAGTGTTAGTTTAGCAAAAAGTCAATGTGTAAGCCTTTATAACGCTAACTGACAGATTAAGGGTGAACTTAAGACTAGAAGGGATAACAGATTTTTTAAAAAAGCTCCTACTCTTAGCCCTCTTCTTATCTCTCGGTGTACTGCAGGTGCTGAAAGGCTGTAAGAAGCTCTCGATGTGTGTCTGTTCGATGGGGCGGATCCCCGGGGGCTACGTGACCAATCATGTGTACACATGGGTGGACCCTCAGGGCCGCAGTGTCTCCCCGCCCCCAGACCTGGTGGAGCATGTGAATGGAGGAGGACGACGCACCGACAGCCAGCGACGTGGACACACACTCACACCGCACCAGGGGGCAGAGAGGAGGGTGAGTGTGCTATGAATGTGCCAGAAGTTGGACAGCAGAAATGCAGTCTAGGAACTGTGTACAGAGAAAATACACATACAACAATAGTCAGTGTGGTGCAGTCATGCACTCTGAAGCCCACTTATACATGCAATAAATTCACTGAAGTTGTTGGAGTCCACCTGAATCAAAACATTCATGGTTCATATCCCTGGTCATGTTGTAAAATATGTGTACTATGTCATTTCATCTTATGCAGTATTCAGTAGTAGAGCATTATCAACTCAGGTAGGTGTTTATTTTTTAATCCAGACACAGTCCACAGTGAAATGAAACAATGTTTCTCCAGGACCGTGGTGCAACATAAGGAATATAAACAGAAACACTACAAGACTACAAGTGCAGGCGGGACTAGAGAGAGAGTGCAAAAAAACCTCCCAAAACACAAGAGGAACAGTACAATTATTTACAGCACAAGACAACATACACTGCAGTCAACAGAAGCAGTAACAGCACAAATGTGAGAGAATACAGCATTATGCTATATTGTATTCTAGCAGCAGAGTTGTTAAGTGTGCAAAGACTGAGGTAGACAGCTAAAAATAGCAAGAAGCAGCGACAGGATCAGGAAAAAAGTACAGTATATAAATAAACCCAGGGTATTTACAGTGGCAGTTGGGGGTCAGTTTTCTTGTTTGTTGCGGAACAGTTGAGTGTGTGCATGCAGTGTGACTGGAAGAAAGGAAGCAGTACAGTTCAGAGTGTGTGTGTGTGTGTGTGTGTGTGTGTGTGTGTATGTGTGTGTGTGTGTGTGTGTGTGTGAGAGAGCGATGTAGAGCTATGTCTTTTGTTCTTTAGCCTCTGTTTGACAGAATTCTCAATTCTCACTACAGTATCGACATGCATTCAACTGTTGTCCCTCTCATCAGTCAGTTCTGTCAGTAATCCATTCTCTCCATTGTAATGATGATTTGAAAACAGTTACCACAGTTATACAGAGATTATTTAAAAAGGTCTAAACTTCGCCACCCTAAAGTTCCTCCCACTTTTAAGATCTGTAGATCAGAAGGGCTTTTTGTAGTCTTTAAATGCTGCTTCAGAGCAGGGTAATCCAGTTCAGTCCATAAAGACTGGTATGGTTGCACATTTGAAACTGATTAAACAAGCAGTCAGATGAGCTTCTGCTTGATTGCAACGAAGACCTGCAGATATAATGGTGGTTAAAAATGTCATTTTGGCTAGAGTGTCCTTAAACATGTCAAAATTGTTGTTTTTAAGTAATGCATGGATGGGGAAAATAATATTAAAAAAATGTTAACCAATAACACTTTCGTCCTACTATCAAGCGATCTATAAACATGGGCACATATATTTTTAAGATGTCATTTTTAAATCATTTTGAGTCGGAAATTGTTTAAGCAAGATGAGTTGAGGTTACCAACGTGGCTTGTGGCAGATTTTTCACAAGGAGAATTGGTGGAGAATTGGTGGAGAATAAAGTCACAAATCACCCCTTGCCTCCAAGGCAAACCTTAAAAAGTCTTGATTGTTGGCCTCATTAGCAGGTTCAGTCTAAAGAAGCAAGCTATATATGCCAAGCATATGTTATACTTGGGGTAAACAGGAGAAAATTACATTTATGCATTGCGAGACTGTCACTTTAAGCCTCTGTGCCTGCACACAAACATTCCTAACATAAACACACACTTCCAAAGTCAAGCAGCAGGACGCGAGTAAATCCAATTACAAAACCTTCTCTTCAAGCAGTCCTTGTGGGATTCGAGATGGTTGTAATGGATAAGGACAGTGAGGTGCTCTGTGTGGAAGGAGGTGTTTGAATAGGCTAACTGGAGAAGTAACTCAGTGAGGTGTGTGTAATATGTCGCTATTGCCCAGAGGATACTGACTGATATGAGTCCACGTTCCATCTTGGCTCTGTTTGCCTGCAAGCCTTTCTGTCTGTCACTACGATTTATTTCCCATTTAAGCTGGTGAGATCTTTAACCATTTATCATCTAGGCACGTCGCATGAATCTTAAATTGTCCGTGTTTACTGTTTGGGTCTCTAGAAACTCCTTCAGCAGCCTCCTCCAAGTGCTGCGAAAGTTTCCATTATGGACTCATTTGTAGTTTCTACCTCACTGCTTCTCGCTAGGCCTGCCACAAATTCTTATAAGCGATTACTCGATTAAAATAGGTGATTAAAATGTACGGTCTACATGAAACAGTTTAGTGATTCGTTTTAAAGGTGTATTCAGCAGTCTGAACATGAGCGTAATCCAGTCAAGTAGGTTTATTGTCATTTCAACCATATAGACAATACAATGTGAGAAAAAACAACATTCTTCCAGGTCTGTGGAGCAACACAGGAACAAAAATAGAAAAACACCACAAGACACCATAAGTGTGGACAAGACAAAATACACAAGATTGCAAAAGAAAAAAAAAAAAACCCGCAAAAGAAAACAAAAAAACCCCCACAAAAGCAACAATCCAACAGGAGAAGAAGTCGACAGCTATAGTACAAGTTTGAATGAATACAGTATGCTGACAGACACTGAATTCTAATAGTGTAGTTGTTACGTGTGCAAAAATGCAGAATAGAGGTAGGTGGCAATAAATAATAATACAGCAGCAGCAGGACAGTGCAGTATATAATAGAGAGTATTTACAGGAGCAGTTGGGTTTGAAGTTGTTTATTGAATGCAGAACAGTTTAATGTGTATATGCATTTTGTTAGGAACAAGTTCAGGTCAGACGTGTGTGTGTGTGTGTGTGTGTGTGTGTGTGCGTGTGTGTATGGGGGTACAGTTTAAGTTTCAGCGCAGATTGAGGAGTCTGATGGCCTGAGGGAAGAAACTGTTTGCCGTTCTGGCAGTGGAGGCCTGTATGCTCCAGAATCCTACTCACTATTAGTGACTCGCCAATGTTATTTCAGCATTTCACACCAAACTGTTTTGAATTATAGTTTGTAGGAATTAGCTAATCCAATTAGTTGGCCTGTTCCCTCTGTGTTTTTCACTTAAATTTGCAGCCCGTCATCTACACTGACTAAATAAGAGCAAAGCAGCAGGACTTGATTTGATTATTTTATTATTATTTACCGTCAGAACAATTGCTAGATCACTTGTTTACCAGTGTAACCAGTGGTGCCATTCAGTTTGTGCTGATACTGAGCACATGCAAGCACTGTGTTTATATGGTCATTGTAATATTGCTTATAATGTCTGGCCCTGTGTACACCTACATGTGACTAGTATTTGGATTGTATCCTGATCAGATTTTAGCCACATGAATTTATATTTGGTCTAATGCACCTCCAGTCAGTTTGAAGTCTGAGCACTCCAGTCAGTATCAAATCAACCAACTGCTTGGACTGCTCTTTATTTTTCTGTTCTATTCAAAATAAGAGCACAATTTTGAACAAAACACTCAGTATTTAAAAAAGTGGGTTGTTATAGTTTAACTGAACTGGTGTTTTATTTGAACTAACTGACTTATGCAAAGTGGGGTGCAAAGTTCAAATTCAACTACAGAGGAGAACCTCAAATCAGGAGATGAACTTCCATGAGCAGGAGGTCAGGAGGTCCCTTCCATGAACAGAACTGCAGGCTGCACTGTTGTGATAATAGTGGGAGGGGTTTTGGATGTCAAGTGTGTCTTATAGAGACGAATGCATTCACACACTCAACTGCATGGCTTGAATTCATCTCAGATCACATCCTGAAACTTTATACTTGTGTCGTGGCCTTAAGTCTCAGACAGTTTGGTATCCAATACTGCGGGACTAAAATGGCCACATTGGTCTTATTCATTGAATTAACTACTTTCTGCAGTAGGAATAAGTGGTGAAATCCTTACACAATCTTTTTCCCTCCTTTACTCGCAGTGTGAAATCATTCACAGCATCTTTAGGTGTTTTGCTCTGGACACACAGAGCTGCATGCCTAAATCCTCACGCCTACATTCCATTTTAAATGACATGCTAAATCTTAAAAAACTATGTGCATGTATTCACTCATAAAACAATGTAGAAACAGGAGTATTATAAGCGGGTAGGTTATGACAGTGAATTATACACTGTCTGCTGCAGGTTTTCTGGAGAGCGTCTGAGGAAAATACTTAGTGTACCGTACAGCTTTAGTGTCCTGACTGACCAAATGCGTTATGACTGATATAACTATGGCAACACTTTATAAAAAAAAAAAGAATATGTATGTATAAAATAATATGTATATGTATAAAATCATTTATATTTATATAATTAGGTTTTGGCCTGCAGTATCAGGAACGCCATAAGCGAGTCCATTTCATTCCCTTAGAACCATGTTTTGACTGATTAGCTTGATCTAGGGTTGGTTTGATTTATTGCCTGTTAATTAGTCTGTTTATCCCATGTCCCTGCAGGTCAACATCTCCTTGGATGATGGGCGTCCGCTGGGTCTGATGATCCGTGGAGGGGCAGAATACGCCCTGGGCATCTACATCACTGGAGTGGACCGAGGCTCGGCTGCAGAATATGGGGGTTTAAAGGTAAACCCCTTAAACTAAAGCCCTGAGTCAATAAACAATACACTCATATCACCATTGCTCCCTTAGAAAAGGGAAACTAATCTGTTTTGTGCTGTGTGGGCCTGCACGGTGACCTTGAGCTGGAGACCTGACGACTGACTGGTCTCCAGAGAGGAGCTGTTGGTTGCTTTATTTCTTCATTCTGTGACGGGGCTTTTACAGTAAAAGCGCTGATTTGATACTAGCTTTTAGCACACTCACTTCTTGCAGCTGCAGCTATTTCTGTTTGGCATCCACTCACATACGTATTCATGAGCTGGGCTCCGGCTCTGAAAGCAATGCGGAGTGACGCTGACGTAGTCGCTGTCTTGTTACGTCTCTGTTTGGCAAGCCTCGATGTCAGACGGGGGAAGAGGACTCATTGGTTTCGGACTAACACGATCAGCTAATAGCAGATGGCGGTGCCAGCGCTGGCATATGTTTAGGCCCTTTTGACGTGCTTTATTAAATCCACAGTGTCAGTATATCATGTGATGGAGCACGGGCCGCTGGGGAAAAGTAGGCAAAAAGCAAAAAAAAAAAACAAAGCAGAGCTAAAAAGCTGATTTCACATCTGGCCTCGGTGAGAGCTAGGGCGAGGCTGGCTTGACTAAACACCGTGGACGTGAAGATGAAGGATGCTTTGGCTTCCTCCGCCTGGCCAGACGATTATCTCCAGGGAGAGGCCAGACAAGCTCTTGACTGACCAGCCGCAGGGCATCTCTGGCCAAGACCTGCTTCCTGGAAGCTGACTGAGCTGAGTGCTGCTGAGAGAGTAGGCTGAGAATCTCAGAGTCGTCTGATCCAAAAAGAAATTCTGCTGCTCAGCCTTGTGGACTATTTGAAGGAAGTGTTTTCCTGCTCTGTGTGTGTTTCTCTGTTTCTGTGGGCAGATCTGTGGGATGGAGTAGTGAGTTTATTTTCGGTTTTAGAGCAAAAGAGCCTGGTGCTCTCTTTCTCCTGCTGTCTCTTATGTCCTCTCTATCTCTCTGTCTCTCACTTGCTCCAAATGCTCGATTTCTCTCTCTTATAAGCTCTTCTCATGCTCTCTTTCCCTCTTTCTCTCCCTTGCCCCCTAAAATTATTTCTGCCTCTCTCTCTCTCTCTCTCTCTCTCTCTCTCTCTCTCTCTCTCCGTTGTGGAATATTTCTCCCGTTTATGTTTACACACACTCTCCTGTCTCGTTTTTACTGTTTCTCTTTTGCTCTTTGACTGTTGCATATTCTCTCTTTTTCTCACTCTCTCCTATCTTCTCTCCCTCTTTTGCTCTTTTAGCCCCTTTTCTTTCTTCATCTACTCCACACTCTCCCTCTCACTTTTTTCCACTCTCGCGCACACACACACATCCTCTATCTTTCTCTTTCTGTCACTCTTTTCTCTCAAATTTTCTCAGTTTCTCTCGCTTTCTTTCTCTCCCTCTCTGTCTCTCTCTATTTCTCTTTCTTTCTGTCTTGCTTTCTCTTTCTCTGTCTTTATTTCTTTTGCTCCTTTCTTTCCCTTTCTTGTTCTCCTTTATGTCTCTGTCTTTAGGAAATTGCTGTTGTCATAAGAAAACCTTGTAACTCCACGTTTGTTATTATTTTTAACACGCCGTGTGAACAGGTCAATGAACATTAAAAACCTTTTGCAAATTTGCTGTTTTGAATATACAAGGTTCATGACAGCAATGCAGTGATCATTCAGGGACGGCTGCTACCCTTCACCCCACAGAACAGAGGAAATGGATGAATATTTCGCTCTTCCTCTTGCTAATGCAGAGCCACATCCCGCAGGTCTGGAACCAGGCATCAGTATTCTCTGTGCATTTCCGCAGACATTATTACAGAAAATATTAATGAAAGGCTTCGTTCTCTTCTTTTGCCACTGTTACTTAGAAATGAGTCGGGGCTGTTTTGGAGTGATTGCTTGTTTTTGTTGGTAAGTGTCTAGGTGCAATTTCAAAAGCTGAGAATGGTCTTAATGCGGTGGAACGCATCATTCAGATTGTGTGCAGGGACGCTGATGCCAGGCTTTTGATCGGTGCTTGCTAGTTGCATTCTAAAGAGTGCTTCACACATGCAGCGTGGCCCATAAGAGTCTCTCTTAAATATGAAGTTTACTTGAAATCAAAACGGATCTTTTTATCTGGTGGTCACAGTATTTTATCTGAAAAATAATATCACAAAAAATTCAGTCATTTGAAATAATACAAAGTATTTTTATTTTTAATAAAGTACTACTACTACATCTACAACTACTACCACTACTACTACTACTACTAATAATAATAATAATAACTTGATTGCATTTCTGCGGGTGCTCCCGCAATCCCACCAATGAAACTTAAGAAGAACAATAGTGTGATTGCTGACACACATAATAATAAAAATAACCCAATTCAATTGTTCGTCCATTTGTTAAATTAATGAATGAATTAATTAATTCATTCATTTTATCATTCAGTCATTTTCTGATCCGCTTGTCTTTAACACTAACCTTTAATAATAATAATAATAATAATAATAATAATAATAATAATAATAATAATACATTCATTCGTTTGTTCGTCCATTCATACATTCATACATTCATTCATTTATTCATTTATTCGTTTGGTCATTTTGACTGAATACTCTGGACGTGAAGATGAGGGATGCTTTGGCTTCCTCCGGCTGGCCAGATGATTATCACCAGGGAGAGGCCAGACAAGCTCTTGATGGCATCTCTGGCCAAGACCTGCTTCCTGGAAGCTGACTGAGCTGAGTGCTGCTGAGAGAGTAGGCTGAGAATCTCAGAGTCGTCTGATCCAAAGAAATTCTGCTGCTCAGCCTTGTGGACTATTTGAAGGAAGTGTTTGTGTTTTCCTGCTCTGTGTTGAAGAACCAAAGGACCACAGTCTGGGAATGACAGCACAGCACACAGTAGTACAACATAGTGACACTTTATAGTTTTTTTTGTTGTTTATTTGTCTTGGTGTTTGTGCTCATTTGATGCGCCCAGTTTGTGTGGGTTTAGTTGTAGTTACTGCTGTTGGTAATTAATTTTCCTTTTCTACCTTCTTCCCGGGTTCCAATATTGTTTGGTGTAAAGGTTCCACTACATCAATCAATGCATCCATTATCTTCATCCAGCAAAGTTGTACTGCATGGGAATAGGCCTTGAATTCATTTAAAAAAAAAAAAAAAAGTATTGTTATCATATTAGCCAGTACTCTGCCAGCACCACAGTGAAACAAAATGGACGTTGTATAAAATGCATTTCATCATGAATTACAATCCGTTCTGACAGAAATGTAATATTTTAGTATTCAGGAAAGAAAACTGCATTAAGGAAGTCAAGCGATCTCAGAATAATTACAGAAGGTTTTGCTTTTTCAGTTTATGGCGTTTTCCACATACCTCTAATGTACCACATTGCGTTCTTTATTTTCTGTTGTGGAATTGCTGCTGTCTGCGCCCGGCTGAGACGTCCTGCTTTTTCTGCCCTCCCTGCAGGAGGCCACCAGCCCTGTCACGGCCACTGCACATGCATAAACATAGGTGTGCATGCATAAGTGCATACGCATGTGAATTTACATGCATTACATCTTAACTAGCTTGCAGAGTGCAGCACAAAAATACATTCTACAGCACTAGAGGGCAACAGGAGAAAAACACAGGTGTATTTGTAATGAGCAGTGAGTATACGCAGACACGTATGCATATGTATATGTATTTGTGTATCCAAGTGAATGCAGATAACTATAATAACCATGCTCAGAACAAGGCCGACTTCTTATGCAGCCTTGAAGGAAGCAAAATGGTAGGAGGGATGAAAAATGTCACTTCACTTAGTTTATTTGTGTAGAGTAGTTGGTTAAGCCAGTAATTACAGGCCTTTCCTCACTCTCCCTTAAAAAAGAGTAAATCTCTTCTATAGCCAGAAGTGAATATAAATGTAACATATTTTTCTTCTTTTGCGTTCAGTTGTAATTAAGTAACTGCAGCATGAATCAGGTAGTTGCTCATTGATTACACTTACAATTGATTCAAATTCTGTATCCACATTTCTGACTTTTTCTGGTTATTTTGATGTCAAAAATTGCAAAGTAAAGGACGTTGTTTCTTTCTGCAAAACAAGACTATATACATGGTGGTACAGTGAGTAGAGCTGTCCCTGACCAACAAGAAGGTCCTGGGTTTGATTACAAGTTGAGGGTCTTTCTGTGTGGAGTTTTTATCTTATTACCTTGTGTTGTTTCTTTCCACCTCCTCTCCAACTGTTTGATATTTTACTCTGCTTGGGTTCTGCTTGACATCACCATTGCCCAAAGTCACCCCACATTTAATTAGTTAAATAAATGAATTATATTAATGATACAAATTGGAATTCGGTGATATGCTATCTCAGTCTGATTTCATGTGTAAAAACATATCATGTTTATTGCCAGTGTTCCGTTGCTCTGTAAGTGTCATTAGGTTTAAATACTAATACAAATTTGTACCAAAATAAACCAATCGCGTCTCAATGTCATAATGCATTGAATCATTTCCAGAAGAATTCAAATCAGATTGAATCATGGTGGAATTTGATATTTCATAAACAACTGAATCATTTCTAGAAGAATTGTAATTCGGTTGAATCATGGCGGGATTTGATATTTCATGACACATTTAATAATTTCTAGAAGAATCATACTAGAACCAGACTGTGGTAAAAGTTCCACGAATTATTCAACCTTTCCCTAAAGAATCATAATCAAGTCGTTGTGAGATCTGAGATTTACAGCCAGCTGCTCGTGGCTCTTTGCTCCAGCTCTTTAATGAAGACCTACGTGTGAACCTGCGGCCCCTCTGGAGCTCACCTTGACTGACGCTCCATAGATCGCCCCAGCTGTGAGGGCCTGCGGTGGGCCTGATTAACATATAACCCCACCACCCCCTCAGACTCACCTGGAGCTGGAGGTTGACATATTTATCTGTCAATCATGTCTGGCCCTCCGTCTTCGTCTGACCCAGTCTCAGCCATGATGGATGTAGGACAGAAAAGCACAGGCTGAGGTGTGTGTGTGTGTGTGAAAGAGAGAGAGAGACAGAGAGAAAGAGGGCTCTTTACTACTTGTCTGTGGCATAATGATACATTTTGCTTCCTGTGTCCTTTATGACCGCTCCATTTCAGGCCACCTGGAGACAGTGGAGAGAGCCAGCCGGCTGGGTCGCGAAAATAGAACAGTGAGCAAGCTGGCTGCCCATGCTGAGCGACATGACGTTTAGACTGTATTGATACTAGTGTTAAACAAAAAAAACCCAGATTTTTGTCTGCATATGGGTTCATTAACTTAAGCACAGTTAACGGAGACTTCCATTATTTAAAAACATCTCATCAGCAAGATGTAAACCAAGATATTCCGAATATCTTTCCAGAGAACTCTCGTTCACAGTAGCAGTGACAGGAACCAGGTGTCTGCGGAGTTCAACAAACTATATTCATAAAATCCATTCATAGTGGAGCAGGATGTTATTTGGGTAAACATCTCTAAAAGAAAAACTCAGAAGACGCATGTAGGCTCACTGTTTGTTTTGGACAGTAAATAAAAAGGCTACTACACTGGTCTCTACATTCCACCCTGTTAGTGCTGGGTGAGCCACCCTGTTAGCTGCTCACAGCTACCCTGGCTAGGATAAATCTCTCAGAATATGGATGGGTGAATGGCTAGATGGAAGGATGGTGGATATATCTGTACAAGACATTGTAACCCCTGGTTAGGATAAACTACCCTGGTTAGGATAAACTACTCAAAATATACAGTAGATGGATGGCTTGAAGGGTGGATTGGATGGATGGGTTATTGGATGCATGGATGGATGGATTAGTGAATGGATGGATGGATAGATGAGTGGATGGTTAGATAGATGGATAGAAGAATGGTTGGGTGGGTGGATGGATGGATAGATAGGTGGATATATATGTGTAGAAGATATTGTAACCCCTCGTTTTCGATTATCACCACTGTAAAGAAATCTCAATATATTTCTCTACAGTGAACCATTTTATATCAAATCAATTGACTTTGTTTGCCACTGAATTGAGCAGTAATTTACTGAGAATCCTTTTTCCTGATATTTAATCATTTGTTCATGTTAAAAGTTCATGTACCAGAGACATGATTCATTTTTACGTGACCATTTTCCAACATCCCTTTATCCCTTCAAATTATACAGGCTGCTTTACAGGATATATGTAAATGAGTTCTGTTCTGATTGACTGGCCTGTATTGTGTTCAAAAGTGAGAACAAAAAGTAGCCCAGACTGACTCCTTAAATCAGCAGCGTGAATGACTGGAGCCAAACTGCTATTGGTTGAATAGGTGAATGTATTTAAATTTCAATACCATAAAATCACATTGATTTTTGTAGCTGCTTAGTTTCTGTGCTTTTATTTACTGTTGCAATCTAAATGTAAACATCTAAAACATGGATTTCTGTTTTTTCCTTTTTTTTAACGTCATTTATCACAAATGAGCTGGATGGGGTTGAGGTCAGGACTCTGTGTGGCCAGTTAAGTTATTCCACACTGAACTCCTCCAGCCATGTCTTTGTGGAGCTGCTTTGTGTTCTGGGACACAGTCCTGCTGGAATAGAAA
>JBBPCY010072982.1:0-10630 GCA_037974405.1 Brachyalestes nurse
ATACTTTATTCTCTCTCTCTCTCTCTCTCTCTCTCTCTCTCTATATATATATATATATATATATAATCATCATGGGTATATTGTCAGTACTTCTATACATTTATATGAACCCATTTAAATGAATTGCGACATAATAATAGTAACATATATTGCCCATCATTAGCTTTTAATAAATTCCGTCACAGCCCTTCTGGTTAATATTCTGGTTGACCGTCACACCTTTGTAAACGTTGCAGCAGAAGTCGATGAGAATTCTGCATCACTGCTTTGTTTACTAGCATGCAGTTTATCCGTTAAGCTATGCTTGCAGCAGTGCAGAAAAATGGTGTGAATTATAATAAACTGACCTCTAGTTAGGGTTTCCGAACCACAAGCACCTACAAGCTAACTGAACGAATGATTACACTGACACAGGTTCTCCTGCCTCTCTCTCTCTCTCTCTCTCTCACACACACACATATACAATGGTAATTGATTACAGTAAGAAAACAGCTGGTTCAGTGACTAATCTGTTTGTCTTTAGTGCTGGATTCCAACTTGTTTTCGCAGAGAATCTGTTTGAAGTCTTGTAAAATGGTTTGAGGAATACAAATGAGATTTTTCGAAAGCAGTAAATGCCAGCCTCACTCTTGCAGCATTGTTTGCAGTTTTCATGCATATTTGATATCTCATGATCACACACTAAGCCTTTTCATCCCTGGGAAACAAACAAACAAACACAAAAAACTTTGCTCACACAATGCACTCCACTTATTCGGCGGGCCTGTGTCAGTTCTACCTCTAAGCGCTGTCCCAGCGGTGTCCCACATCAAAACAGAAAGAGAGAGGGGAATTTGCACGCCTTTCAGAGCACTGCTGAAGTCATTCTGATCCAGCGCACTCAATTGAGATGCACTAATCTGTATCATTGCGTCTATCCTCTTTAGGGCACTGTCACTACAGCATAATACAGGCGCGTCTTCATTAGCGTCGGTACACAAGCGTGCATTTGAAATTCCGAAGGGTAACATTCATATTTGGCCTGATGCAGTTCTGGCATTTCATAGTCCGTTTCCTGAAAAAAAAATAACTTTACTATTTTTTCCATTGTTCCATTTTATTCTTTCCAGTAAAGCTCATTTACAGTACTTTGTGGTAAAGTGAATGCACAAAAATAGCTCTAATTCATTTTTATGTGCTGTTTTACAACATCTTTATTCCCTGATATAAATTACATATGCATGCTGACTGTACTGTACTGTTTTTTATTTCTTGTTCAAAAAAAAAACTAAAACTTATCCCCATCCCTTCCTTACTTCTGTCTTAACTTCTGACTTCTCTTTGTCATGTGTTTAGATATTGTTGGACAGGTGTTTAGGAGCACTGAGCGTTTAGGAGTACCGAGCATGCAGTAACATGGTTGAATAGTAGACGATGATTTTGAGTTTAGCTTACGAGTGTAAGAAACAGATGTAGACTACTTGAGCACTGATGTACGTTGCTCTGGAGAAGGGCGTCAGCTAAATGCCGTAAATGTGAATGTAAATGTATTGAGTCTCATTCTAAAACAGATCAAGCCTGAAATAACTTCAACATGAATAGGCGAAGATAACATGTTGTAGGCTGAATAGGAAGATATTTGTAAATGTGTGCTTTTATGACATTACAGAAAAAAGATGTTTTGCAGGTTTGTCTAGTATATCCTAAATGCAATCTGATTGCACTGTAATGAGCATAACATGAGTTAAAGGATGCCCATATTGACTCGCATCATGCTGAGTGTTGGAGAAAGAGGAAGTGCCATCCCATCCACCCAGAGAGAGTGAGGCCAATTATGCTGCTTTTGGCTTCCAGCCACAGAAGGCTGCTTCATTGCTTGTACCAGGAGCCTCCTATCCTGTACATTTTGTCTGTTTTTTGCATGAGACACAATACAAGGCGGCCAATCAGAATGGAGGACATTTACACACATTAGTCTTAAAAATACAGTAGCAAAAACAGCCTAAGGGTTAAAGAAAACATAAAATTATGTCTTTTTTTCACACAATACCACACCCACATTATAAGTGAAGGAGAAAATGCAAAATTCAAGACAGCTGTAAAACACAGGTGTTTAAACGTGACATTATTTTCTTGTTTTTTTTTTCAAAATTTCTTTTGGTAGAGAAGAGTCTGTAGGTCCATACTGTGGTCGATATTAGAAGTCTTGGAGATTAAAAAAAGCTCATCTCCACCTGCGTCTCTTCCATAAAGCCAGCTAGCCATTTTGCCCCACCTCTGTAGCGAAGGTCTAGGTGGTGTTAGCTGGAATTCTTCCAGCTGCAGCTGAACTTGTGAGAGTAGCTCCAGGCCACAGCTGGATCAAAAGCTGCCAGAAACAGCCAGCAGGAGCTCCGGTTCTGTTAGCTATCCCCTGCTGAGAGAAAATACCGCAGCCATAGTCACGAGGGAACCGAGCGGGAGAACAGCTAGGGCTCTAAAGGCCTCACAAAGCCCCGAACACTGGCACTGCGAGGGGTCCCTAGAATCAAGCCCAAGAGTCCAATGGCGGCCTAATGTTGGCTTTTCAATCACTTTGTGTGCTCCATTCTGAAGACAGAGGACATATGCTTCCTTTCTTGGATGCTGCTTGAATTTAAATAGAGCTAAATAAGAGAGATTTAATTTGAGTGCTCTGAGATGGCCAGTGTTTTCTTATGAATAATGTCTAAGAGTGATTGCAGGGTTTGACAGCCAGTCTGAGCATGCATAAATTAGCCCTGTGCTTCATCATTGGGCAATGTCTTTGATTGCTGGCAGGAAGGAAGAAGCCGTTCTAGTTCTGAGGGGTTGTTAGCCTGCCCGTAATGCAACAGCAGTAAGTCTTTTCACTGCTCTAAGAGAGATATGTCCATTAGCTACGTTTACAGGCTCACAATAGCCCAGTCTAAGTCATAGTCTAAGAAACTGGGCGATGTAAGTTGACAGTCCTGGGTAGAACCTTTGCATTAGAGCTTTGGTTTTGGGGTTCTGGGTTGTGCGAGCTGGGATTTGTACACTTCCAGAACTTGAGATAGTACAAACACAGATGGTGACCCCCCTGCTATTCTGTGAGCGTTTCATATGAATATGAAACCATGTCTGCTTTGTTTAACATCCTAACACTGTCCTGCTGAGAGAGAGAGAGAGAGAGAGAGAGAGAGAGGGAGAGAGATAGAGAGTGAGGTGGGGGAACACTGCTGCAGGCAAGATATGAGAAAGTCAATAAACAGAGTGAACTCTCTGGTGTGCTCTGCCCCTTACTTAATGCACACACACAGAATCAAGCACGTTTTTCTCATACATTAATTTGCATGTGCAACAACATCTGCTTCACCATACAGTTTACATGAGCACCAGTCATCCTAACCTGTCCTAATATATGCTGTGTATGTACAGATATCTAATTCACACTCTGTGCTTTGATGTAGCCAATAAAGTACATCTCCTGATCCGCACGGGGTAGCAGCTTATTGCAGAGCTGTCTGGCTGGACGCCTGAATGCTCCCTGTTGAGTGGAGAAGGCCAGTGAGTTCAGCTATACTCAGAGAATAGAGGGAGCGGAGGCTGGCAAGGGATGCTGGGAATGTCCTAGTGTAACAACTCTGCCTCTGCTGCTAGAGCATCACCAGCCTACAGCAAGAAACACACACACAAACACACCTACATTCTCTCTCACACACACACACACACAGAAGAGGGAGGGAGAGAGAGAGAGAGAGAGAGAGAGAGAGAAGTCCTTTTAAATGACAATACAAAATTATATAGAAAAGGTCACAGCCTGTCATGAATAATTATAACAGAACATGTAAGGGAGAGAGAGAGGGAGAGAGAGAGGGAGAGGGAGAGAGAGAGAGAGAGAGAGAGATAAATTACCTTACTAATGGTTTGTTGTTATGACACTGGGAATAAGAAGAAACATCTTTCAATTTTAGACATCTTCTCATCCTCTCTGAAATAAGTGCGAGATGAGGGCAGTCCTTTGGAAACAGCATATTACGCCACGAATGAGGAGGTAAATGGGTGTTTTATTGTGACCTCAGGGTTACTAACAAAAAGGTACCACATTTTTGGCAGGACATGAAGCACTGAACATACGCAAACAAATGAACATGAATTCAGGACTGTGCCAAGCGATGTGAAGAAAAAAAAGGATTCCGTCTCTGGCTTGCCTTTGTTCATTGCTTAAAGGTGATGTCAAGGCCCATGGGTTCCGCAAGTGATTATAGCGAGGGAATAAAGAATGACGATAGAGAGCATCTCAGATGGTTTACATGGAAATTGACTGTAAGAGATTTAGCTTGGAGGAGCGGCAGATTGGATTTACTGAGGAGAGAGAGAGATTCTGCTTTAACGGTTGGAGTAGTACTGCTGCTGCAGCTTTGGGGATGGGGCCGTCTCTGCTCAGGAGTAGAGGGAGGGAGGAAACAGAGAGAGGAAGGGAGGGATAGAGGGAGGGAACAGGAGGAGAGGTCTAGGAGGAAAGAGGAAGAGGGAAACAGATGCCAGAAAGAAGTAATAAGCCAGCTAAGTGGATGGTCACTGAAAGGCAGAGAGGATACAGGCTGGTTGCAGAAGCAGTTTCAGATAGTAACTGACCAAGCCAAGCAGCTGGAAGGTAAGGTACTGGTGCCATTTGTTTTACTAGTGGAAATTGAGGGGTTCAGGGTTTAGGTTGGTAAAAGCCGTGATATAGATTTTATTCCACTTATTGGTGTAGTGTAATTCACTAAACAGGACTCAAGCTAACATGAGCATGATGTGTGGCTACTGGGTATTGTGTGTGTGTGTGTGTGTGTGTGTGTGTGTGTGTGTGTGTGTGTGCATGCGCATGTGATATCACATGAATGAATGTCCTTGTGAGCTGAGCTCAACAGCATACTTCTCCACAGCACAAGGCCTCTTCGGCCATTAATCATTCATTAATGAACAGACTGACATCCTGCTCTTTCTTTGGGACAGGTCACATACAGTTCACATGAAATTGTATGTGCATACGTGTTTTTACACGCTCATAACTTAAATGAACTCCATTAACTCTAAGGGTCTGCATATGGACTCACACTTCAATTCCTCACACATAATAACTACAAACATTCCTGGTATCCTAGTAGTTTCTTAGTAATTAAAGGGAAATTCCAATGAATTTTTAAAATCTGTGTCATTAAATGTTTACAGAGTGTTTTAATGTGAAATGCTCCATTTTGGAGAGACTTACCAATTCAGAATGACTCACTGCAGGGGTGATAGGAACCAGACTTCTGAAGTGTTTAAAGCCTCTAAAAGCAAGAAACATATGACATGTCATGGTTATGAGTACATTACCTGATGCCTGAGAAGCTGTTTTATGGTTACGCTGTGTCTAAACTGGGCTTTTTTTAATTCATTAAAGACAAAGATGAACCCAGGTGTACTTAAGCAAAATAATACAGCTAATATTTTTCATTTTTTGCTTCCATTTTAAATTGATTACCATTACATTTAAACTAAAGAGAGTTTGTAGGATCACTGGTGGTTTTGTACAGTAAATGAAATATGTTTTCATTTGACATCATGACCTCTGGTTCCTATCACAGCCACTGTAAAAAAATGCCTTTTAAGTTTCTATAGCTTTAACCAATTGGCATTAAAATGGTCACCTTATTTATATATTAGTGATTGAATTACTCTGAAAATTAGAAAATCAATTGAATGAATTATGAATAATGAATAATTTACAGTCTTGGGTTTATGGAGTGAAACAGAGAGAGAGAGAGAGAGAGAGAGAGTCTGTGTGTCTTGTTTTCTGTAGATTAATGTGTGTATGACTGATGTTTCCACCGCAGCAAAATAAATTAAGTGTTTTGCTTCTTCGTCCACAGCATGCTAACTCACATGCTGCTGCCAGAGTAATGGAAGAGGGCATGCGTGCGTGTGGTGGACACACACACACACACACACACACACACACACATAGACACACACACAATGGTGCCCACAGTCATCAGTGGTGTCACCCTGGTGGAGCGTCTCTGATCAGGCAGGGGTGATAAATCTCTCTGGTTTACCACTTCCTCCCCCTACTCTACTATTCTAGTCTCGAGTTAGGGCCAGTCCTCTGCGGTTTTTGAAGTGGCACAATCTCTCCTTCATTAGTGCCGGAATCCCACTCGTACTTCCTTTGTGGGTGAGCTTTGGTTTTGTTTTGACTGAGCCTTTTCTAGCACCATCAGTCCTTCCTGTGTGAGTGACAGGGTTTGGCAAGAAGCTCTCAGCGGCATCAAACCCGACATAAAAAAGAATACATTGAAAATTCATTACATTTCATTGCTGCAGGAACAAAAAGTTAAGGATATTTCTGGTACTACGAAGTTACATTTTATGGTTAAGATTAACTGCCTGCTTTGGCAAATGATGTCAAAAGTTAAAAAAACGAAGGACAATGATGTTTTGATAGTTATGTTTTGAAATAAATGACAGCCTTCAGCAATATGTTCTGTTTTTATAAGATCTACACGCCCACAACTTTATGAGCATCTTGGGCTGGAAAACAGATCGGAATTATTGGCGTCAGATCTGTGTAGAATTCATTTAAGGTTCTATTTGTGGCAACTGCTAATCCTTTAATGTTATGCATGGTATACTTTAACAGGCAATTAACATCAGCACTTTAGGTAGTGTTTAAAATAGGGTCTGTCATGAAAATCTCTTTTTGCATTTGCAGTCACAAACCATCCACATGTTTCATCCATACAGTATCAGCCCTAATCTCCCTCAGGACTGTGTGGCAGTGGTAGGATGTAATTACTAGCAATTATATGTAATTAGTGGGTAGATTTGGGGTGCGGGTTTTATGTTTTTGTGCGTTTGCTTGATTCAGCCTTGGCAGATTCACATTGTTCATTGAGTCCTGAGGACAATAGCGTATAGATAGCATCCATTTTTCTCTTGTTCACATTCAGCACACAATTATTCCACATACTACCATGGTTTATACACTCCTTGTTAGTGCTTGCAATCCAATATTGTTGTATTTCTGTGATTTGCATTGGGAAGTCTATAGTATGTCTTAAGATGTATGACGAACAAGAAGTTGCCCATTGACTCTGGATACAGACAGTGAGAGAGTGGGCTTCTTTATCATATAATTAAAACCTTATAATGTACAGTAATCTAATATAACAAGAAACAGAGGCTACAGATTAGTACAGAAACAATAACCACAGCACGTTTCTCCAATACATTTGGCACTTATCATGCTTATTTTCACAAGGCAGAGGGATTTTGTGGTCAGACACACTTGTTCTCAGATCTCACTGGGTAGAAGATTGTGTATTCAGAGAGCTTTCTCTGTGATAACTCACATATTGTGCGCATCACAACACCGACAATCAGCGGATCACAGGCGATAAAACGAGACGATAAGTCTTCGAAAGTCGTTTAATAGCCTGTGGGCACAAATCACAGTAGGTATGTGGGCACATACTTTCGTAGTGGTGGGCCCACTAGTTTTATACTCATTTCTTGAGATAACATGTTACCACTTTTTCTTTTTTAATACCGATACTGACCCCTGAATTGATACTGATACCAATCTGATATTTTTTCTTGTTGGCTCTTTAGTTTTTTACCTACAATATCTGGTCCAGTTTTGCTGAAATCAGCCCATCAGTGTTAATATCGGTCACTGGAGATATGTCTAATAGATGCTGAATTTATAATAGCTAATGAATAAAAACTCTAAATCACTGTTAGATTTCAGTCCTCGTGGGTCAAGGCACTGCCCTGCCTCATTAAACACACCTGATTCAAACCATAAGCTAATTGGTAAGGCCTTCATGGGCTGAATTCTGAACAAAAATGCTAATCTCTGCAGTGCCCTGGTCCAGAAGGAGCTCAGATTGATATGCCTTGTATAAAGATGAATAACTAAAGAGTAATGGAGGGTGTCATTGTTGATATGTGTCATATCTAAGTATTGTCCCGCCATCTCCTGTAACCCCTTGCTCCTTGTCTGTGTCTTGCAGATGTCATGGCGCCCGACCTACCGAAGCTCCAAGTTTCGAAACGTTTATGGCAAAGTGGCCAACAGGGAGCACTGCTTCGAAGGCATCCCCATCACAAAGAATGTCCATGACAACCACTTCTGCGCTGTCAACAGCAAGTTCCTCGCCATAGTAACGGAGAGCGCCGGAGGAGGGTCCTTCATCGTTGTCCCGGTCACTCAGGTAACCGCAGCGACCGACCTGTTGCGTGCCAATACTCCGCTGACATTAGCATTCTCTCTGGCCATTTGTCTTAGAGCCATGGGCGAGTGAAAGGGCTGAACAATGGGGGGAATTAAACTGAAAAGCGAAAAGCTACAGTGGATTTCCACACACAAAGAACTACAGCACGAGAAGTTTTGTAGTTTTGTGAGTATTTGTGTCATTTATATTGGATGCGAAACGCAACTCTCCAAGTAACAGTCAAGCAGCCGTGACACTGAAACAAATGGGGCGGCAGTATGTGTACTGGGTCAAGTGTTCTGTGGGTCAGTGTTTTGGAACAGAAGTGGTCTCCTGTGGCCATGGTTGCCACGTTCCATTTTACAGCTTGCATTTCAGACCTTAAACAAACAAGCAGAAACCGTAGAGGAACTCTACTTGCATGCACAAAAACTCAAGCAAATTTCACAGGCCACCTTTAGAAGTCATTACTATCATTTCATTACATTTACATAATAAGTCATGCAATTCATTACATTTACAGTGGTCTAACATTCTGCAGGGACAGGTTCCAGTCTGACTTTTACCAGATGTTTCAACAAGCTACTATACACTCATGCCTGTAATACAACAACACTTTTTCTTATAACAACTAGTTGACCATTTTTTGAATGAATAGTGAAAGTCTTGCAGCCCCTACAGCCCACTCACTGTGCTATGCTCATTGGGTGCACTGTTATAAAGGTCCATTGAATTAGTGGATAAACTTAAGAGGTTGTAGACAAAGGGCGAAATGATTCACTTTAGTTCAATGACAAAGAGACAGTGGTATTAATCAGTTCATTTTCACCAAGACATTTTCACCAAGACTTTGTGTAGCAGAACTGTAGTCAAGACCACCTTTGTCAAGTGTAATAAAAGTCCAAGTCAAGACCGAGTCCAAAGAGAATCAAGTCTGAGTCAAAATCAGGTCACATTATCAGTTATTTTGACTGTTGCAGCTGTTTTCATTTTGTTAAGGGGGCAAAGGGCTAGTTTGCTGATCGTTACAGATGCTTTTGTTTTATTGTGGGTGCTTTCATTTTGTAGCAGTGAGTTTGCCGTGGTTGGCCACCACAGAGAAATGTTACAAACAGTATTTTATAAAAGCTGCAGTCCTTGGTCGAGACCAGCTAGAAGTCCGAGACCAAATTCCAGCAAGTCCAAGGCCTTAAGTTTGAGACTTTTAGCCCTGGGGTGTAGTGTTTCTTTGACTCAGAACTTAGAATCTGAGAAACAGTAACATGGATTGCATGTGCATATTGTAGCAACATGAACACACATTTTGCACTTTTTACAGTGTTCTGGTGATAAATATTTTCTGTGACTGTACCTCTGTCTAATTGCTATGGTTGCTGTCATTTCTAGGAAACTCCAACAACTTATTAGGCTCATAAACCAGTTTTGTTTGTAAAACACATCCAAAATGTGGCCAGTGGTCTATTTCATTAAAATTTCTATTTTTAAAATTATTTTAGAGGCTCTGCCCACAATGTCATAACATTCTTATTTTTGTTTTGTCTTGTGCTGTCTTGTCCGGCTGTTGTTTAATCTGGTCTGCCTGCCAGTACAGGGGTGTGGTAGGGTTAGATTTGGCTCTGTTGCCCCCCCTTCAGTGTCTCTGGGGCACACTGATAATTTTTTTGAAAACTGGAAAAAGCAGAAAGAGAAAGGAAACCCTAAATAGAGAAGAAAGCGGTTTTGTCTCTAAAATAGGGGATGGGGGTGGGGGCGTAGTATATTGGCCCACATTTAGAAATAGTAATAAAAAAGATAATAAAAAGAACATTCCTCTTTTTGTCCCATATTTGCATGCTGATGTGATCATACATGCTTGAACAGTAGCCTATAGACTGCTCATAGAAATCTTCAAAAGGAGACAAAGGTCAATGCCAGAGATGGCTGCTGGTCATTTACGGATGACAGCATGATTCGAGTCTGCTCCCTTCAAACATCTCCCTCTCTTTTCTCCTCACCACTGTAGTCACGCTTCGCTGCCCTGTGGGCTCGCAGACCCCCGGTAGTGCTCTCAAACCAACTCAGAGCAGCTATCAATGACACTTTTGTGATGAATGCTCAAAGTCACATAGCCGATGTGTGGTGCAGCAGGACAGCCCTTCCAGGCCTTTGTCCAGTCAATGAGTTCATTCTGCTGGGCATCTGCCTCCAGCTCGGTTCTCAGGCATTTGGCCGGACGATGGCATGGGGAGTGAAACCCCAATGTCTCTGATTTCCGTGTATGGTTTTCTGCTCTCCACAGGAGGGTGAGCGATCTTTCTCTTTGTTTTATCCAGCCCCAGCCTCTCTCTCTCTTCTCATCTATTCCCCTTGCTTCTTGTGTTTCGGGACGTTAAGTCAGTCATTCTGGCTGCCTGTTTCTCTCTCTCTCTCTCTCTCTCTCTTTCTCT
>JBBPCY010072983.1:0-10629 GCA_037974405.1 Brachyalestes nurse
TCTGAGCCCATCCTTGTCACCTTTCACCAATAAATCACTTTCTGAAGTCTGTGAAATCCTTGTTGGTAGAAAAGTTTCATAACTTTCGTCACGTTCATAACTGGACACTGAAACATGCACGTTTGTTTCCGTTAAGATTCCCCGGTTATGTAGATACCCAACATGAAGAAATCAGTCTGTGTGGGTACTGAAACGAATGCATGAGAGCAGGGTTCATAGAGAGGGGACTCTTGATAAACAAAAACCTTGTGTCCTTCTGGAGCCTAAGGGGCTAAATTGAGGTCATAAAACCCCCCTCTGTCAGGGTGACATACTGCAAGTCTGTTCGAACAGAGATTCTGGCACTATTTCCTGTGTCTGTGCTTGTATGATAATGTATGTGAAAATAAAGAATCTTTGATCCTACAAGGGCTTAATTGACCGACTACACATAGGAGGTACGGTAGGACAACAGATCGAGCTAGGAGAGCTTTTGATGAAGTACAGTGATGTGTTTGCACTACATGATGAAGATCTAGGATACACTGATAAGGTAAAACATGAGATCCCTGTGGCAGACGAGACACCGGTCTCCCAGCCCTATAGATGTATACCACCCAATCAGTACAAAGAGGTCAGAGAGCATATTTCTGAATTACTTAAAAAAGGGGGTGATACAAGAGAGTGCAAGCTCTAATGCCTCACCAGTTGTGTTGGTGCGTAAGACTGACGGAAGTTTACGGCTATGTGTAGACTACCGGAGGCTGAACTCCAAGACCAAGCATGATGCCTTTCCACTCCCACGCATAGATGAAAGTTTTGGTTTATATGAATATGAATATGTCCGGATGCCGTCTGGCCTCTATAATGCTCCTGCAACTTTTCAGCACCTAATGCAGGCTACAATGAGTGACCTCGTCTTCCAAATTGTGTTGATTTATTTGGATGATTTACTGGTGTTTTCAGCAACATTCCAGGATCATCTGGTGAGATTAGAGACAGTCCTGAGGCAGTTGAGAGAGACAGGGCTGAAGGTTAAGGTTAAGAAGTGTCATTTCCTCCAGCCCAAGGTCAAGTTTCTTGGTCATCAAGTCTCATCTCAAGGCATAGGCACAGATCCTGGAAAAATCAGTGCTGTGGAGACCTGGCCTGTACCTAGTAGTGTGATGGAGCTTAGGTCCTTCCTAGGCTTCAGCAGTTACTATAGGAGGTTTATCGAGGGTTTTTCTCAAATTTTCTGGGGCCTAGCCAGGGCTAAACAATTGTTTCAGTTTGCCTGGACACCAGAGTGTTCACAGGCTTTTGAGCTACTAAAAGGCAAACTAACTAGTGCACCCACACTTGGCTATGCCGACTTCTCGCTCCCTTTTTTACTGGAGACAGATGCTAGCAGTCTGGGGTTAAGGGCTGTACTGCACCAGGTACAAGGGGGGAAAAAGAAAGTCATAGCCTATGTAAGACCTCGGAGAGCTGAGAAAAATGATCAGAATTACAGCAGCATAAAGTTGGACCTCCTGTCACTTAAATGGGCAGTCTCAGAGAAGTTCTGTAGTTATATTCTGGGGTCCAAGTTCACCATCATTACGGACAGCAGCCAGAACGCCCTGAGGATGAAAGTGTCCGAACCTCTTCCAGAACTTCATCCAACAGCCATGTTGCCAAAAAACGAGCAAAAACACCAAAAACTCGAGAGAAGCTGGAATGTAGCACTAGCGCTAGCAGGTGCTAGCAGGGTGCTAGCCGCAAGAGCGCAGCCAGAACAGAGTGAGGCTGAAAGTGTACACTCGTGTTTACACACAGTTCTTTATTTGGAACGCGGGGTGGAGGAGCGGGTCAAGCCATACCTCCTTGAAAACGTCTACTGGTTGGCTACAAGATTTTATATGCAGATTTAGTCTAGTCGGCAATTGGTCCAAGTTACTGGCATTCAAAGCTGGACCAGTCAGATTTGGCTTCCGGGACTCATTGGACAAAATAGGTGGAATCTCCGCTCTGGAGTGACACACAAACATGAATCACGACTTGTTCGAATCATAACAACCACCGCTATTGATTTCTGCCATGAAATCGACTTTTTAATACACAAATCACCCCGAAATAAACAATTAAAAATTACGGGACCGGCGCCGGGTCCAACCACTAGGGGCGGCTGCACCTGAAAGTAAACAGGTTAAACAAGAGACAGACTAGAGGGTCAGAGAGAAAGACTGTGCCATCTTTGGGACTCCTGCTGACTTAACCCTACTACACAGTTCTAAACAAAGCAATAAGAGATAGACTGAAATCACAGTATGCAGAAACATCTGCAAACAGAAACTGGGCATTGGAAAGGGCTATTGAAATGAGCATGTTGATTAAGTTAGCAGCAACAGAGACACTTAGACTTAGTGGAACACAAGGTAGCATGTGAAACAAACAAAATGAAACAGATAAGATGATAAAATACTAAATCTCCCAGCTGAGCCCACAAATATACACCCCTGAACTCCTGTTGCTGCGTGAAAGGTGCTGGGGTGACAGGACAGGTTGGTGAAGCCAAGACTAGTGTAGGGCACCAGCATCTTTCCTGTCTTGCTGACGGAGTCAGGGCTACACTCTCAAACATACTGAGGTATGTTTCAATCGTCAGCCGTCATCTTATTTAATAGTTTCTGGGCTTCATGTGTGGGATTAGCAGGTACAGTGGGCCTCATGTCTTAGGGAAGCTGCTGCAGAGCCAGAAGCTCCTGGGTCACTGTGTGCTGTCCTCTGGCCATCTCCTGGACAAACTGTGCCTGCGGAGCACTTGTTTGAAGTATAGATGCTGCAGCAGTGCCTCACAGAATGGGATTCAAGGGAGGCTCATTGGTAGTCCTCTTTACTGGAATCTAGGATAAGGAGGCAGAAGCAAATGTCCCATGTCACTCTTTGAGGGGCTAAAGGGCCCCAGCAGAGGTACACAGGTGAGAGAGCACTGTGTGTTCTGTACCTTCGCTGTGGCCAAGGGAGAAGTGCTTGCTGTCTGATGGGATCAGGGACCCTTCTTCATGCTCTATATTTGCATTTTTGCACACTTAACTCTGCTGGAACACAGTGTCAGTCACTATACTGTGTTCATTCAAACTGTTGCGTAACTGCTTTTGTCGACTGTAGTGTATGTTGTCTGGTCTTGTTTTATTGTTGACCTTGTGTTTCTCTTGCACTGTCTCTCTGGCAGTCTTTGCACTCTGTGTATTTTGTGCTGTCTGCATTTATTTAGTATTGTGATATTCTCTTTTTGCTCTTGTGTTGCATTGTGATCCTAGAGGAACACAATGCAACTTGACTTGACTTGAATCCTGGAGCATTTTTGGAAAGTATCCCAACTTTTTTGGAAATGGGGTTTATAGATATTTGTGATTGGGTGTTTGCAATTATCTTGTTGAGCCTGGGTACTACTGCTAATTAAAAGAGAGCAGTTTGTTCTGGGGTAGTGGCTTATCATCAAAAAGCAGAGTTACAGTGGTTGTGAAGAGAGAGAGAGAGCGAGAGAGAGAGAGAGAGAGAGAGAGAGAGAGATGCAGACATGCAAAGCCTGTTCTGAAGCCAACAAAACTTCTCTTCAGGATTGCTTTAAACACACTGACTGGTACATGTTTAGGGCGGTAGTTCTACCAACCTGGAGAAGTACAGACCGTCAGAGCTGGCACATGTTCAAACAGACATCTTCAGTATCTCTCTGAACACCACTATTGTTTCAGTATATTTCAAAACAACCACTATCATCCGTATCTTCAGTGTCCCATCATGCTCACACCCATCATCATGAAGTACTTTGAGAGGCTCATAAAAATTGCAGCTGCTGTCTTGCACTGGACCCTCTGCAGTTTGCAAAACATCCTAACCATTCAGCGGAAGATGTGATCACCTAATGTGATCCTTTACCTGGCCCTTACTTTTGTGGACAAAAAAACACTGGATGGCAAGTAATTTCCTTCAGCTAAATGATGGTAAGACTGAGATGGTCATCTTTGGCCTCTCATTTTCAGCCTCAAGCATTATCCCTACTTTTGGCCCCTTATCTGCATATTTGCAAAATTAGGTTGGTGTTTTTATGGACTCTTCATTAACAAGCAGGTGGCAAATGCAGTGAGAGGTAGTGTTTATCATTTGAGTAACATTTCTAAGTTAAAGCCGATATTAGCTCAAAAAGATTTGGAAACAGTTTGTACTGTCCTCTCGTGTCTACCGAGAAAGAGGAAGTGACAGCAAGCCTCAACACATTTCTTCCATCATGACTCTGAAGACAGTTGCCTTTGTCCACAGGTTTAATGACGTTGGAAATTTGTAAAACTAAAACACAAATAAAGCTCAATCATTTACATGGAAAGAACTTCAATGCAGCATATATTTGTTCTACACAGCACACAACCCAAATAATTATGGGTTCATTTTGTAACAGAGTTTGGTTTAGCTATTTAGCTTAACGTGTATGTTCCTTCAGCTAAAGTGCTAATCAAATCTACATTTTCACAAACATCACTTAATGTGAATACAGATAACACAGGTAAGTATCACAGCGGATGCAGGTAAATTGTCAGTGTTCCCTGATGCTGCTGAAAACGTGTTGCCTAGGACCCATAATACTAATTTCCTGTGATGTCACAACTTCAACTACATACAAACCACCACTAGGTGGTGCCAAAATCAAACAAATCCTGCTGTACACCCGTGACAGCACACTCCCTGCCTGGCATGATTGAATTCCACTACTACCACCACACCCCAAACAAACATGGGGTGGAAGAAGGATAACGAGTTCAGACACGGGTCTCAGAAGTGTCTTAGTCCTGCCCTTCCTGGAGACTCTGACTTCAACTTTGCGAACCTTGTCATCGTTGCTAAGGACAACTTTGGTGACAATACCTAGGGGCCATTCATTCCTTTGTAATTGTTGATCTCTGATGAGTACGATGCTTCCAAGCTCTACATTTGGTTGAATACCCTGCCACTTTCTTCTTGGCTGCAGAGATGAGAGATACTGTTTTCTCCATCTGCTCCAGAAGGTCTGCGCCAGATGCTGAACATGACGCCACTGCTGCTTGAAAAGGTCTTTGGTACCAGAATGATCAGGTGGGGCTGATTGGATGCCCACTTTCTGAGTTAAGAGTGTGGCAGGGGTGAGTAGAACAGGATCATTTGGATCCGTAGATACAGGCACAAGAGGCCTGGCATTAATGATAGCCATCACTTCTGCCATTAGTGTGGTAAGTACCTCATGCATTAACTGAGAAGATCCAAGTTGAAGGAACATGGAGTTAAGGATCCTTCTAGTTATTCCTATCATCCTCTCCCATAAACCACCCATGTGAGAAGCATGAGGAGGGTTGAAGACCCATAAACAACCTTGTTCTGCAAGGTACCTTTCGACAGAGATGGGATTAATGTTGGATGGAATCTTAAGTTCAGTAGATGCACCAACAAAGTTAGTTCCTCTGTCTGAACGGATTTGTTTCACCGGACCTCGTATGGCAAGGAACCTCCTTGAGGCATTAATGAAGCTTGATGTATCAAGAGATTCTGTGACCTCAATGTGGAGTGCTCGGACAGCCATACAGGTAAAGATCACAGCCCACCTCTTACTATGGGCTAACCCACCCCTTGTCCGACATGCCACCACACTCCATGGACCAAATACATCTATCCCAACATTAGTAAATGGAGGGTCCATGGACAGGCAATCAGCAGGAAGATTGGCCATTTTCTGTGTTTCAGGGGTGCCACGAAGCTTGCGTCAGGTGACACAGCGATGAATGACACTGCTTACACACCTCTTCATGCCTACGATCCAGTAGCCAGCCGCACGGATGGCACCTCTGTAAACCAGCGTCCTTGGTGCATTGCTTGCTCATGGTAATTTCTAACCAGCAGCGTAGCGATATGGTGTTTGCTGGGAACGATTATCGGGTTTTTCTCTTCAGACTGAAGCTCTCCTTCCCTTAGGCAACCCCCAACTCTGAGGAGATTATCACCATCCATGAAAGGGTGCAAGGTCTTGAGGGGACTGTTCTGGGGAATCTTTTCATTCTTCTTTGTGCATGCTAGTTCATTAGCATATGCCTCTTCTTGGACAGATTGCAAAATGATTCGCTCAGATTGACTGAGCTGCTCATATGTGCATGGTTTGCAACACAGGTGCCACCGCTTGCAGTCACGATTTTCTTCATTAGAGTGGTAACTCTGAACAATGTGACGAAGATGTGCTATAGCCCGTGTTAAAGATCGGCATGAAGAAAACTTAGAGAAACGTTGAGATCCAAGCTGTTTAACAGTAGCTTGTGTTGTGAGCATGGAAATCTCAGGACGAACTTCAATGTCCCCATTTGGATCAACAAGCTTGTAAGTGTCTTCTGATCTGAATCACACGGTTGCTCACATAGACATAAAAGCGCCTAGATTCATTACGTATGTATCCAAGTACCACTTTGCTGTCTGTGTAGAAGGTGGTAGCATCTATGTGCATATCAAGCTCAGATGAAATTAGGTCTGCCAGCTCTACAGCCAGTACTGCAGCATTGAGCTCGAGTCTTGGAACTGTGTGTTCAGGTCTAGGAGCCAATTTTGCTTTGCCCATGATGAAGCCAGTATGGGAATTTCCATCACCATCCACTACCTTCAAGTATGCGACTGCGGCAATGGCTTTTACAGATGCATCTGAAAAGACACCTAATTCTGTCTTCTTCCTAGTAAATGAAGGAACCCTGGTATAAGGTCTCATAATCTGAAAATCTCCAAGATCTTTCAATAAACTTTGCCAAGATTTCCATCGCTTTTCCATGTCCCTAGGCAATGGAGAATCCCAATCACATTTCCCTTGTGTGAGCTCTCTGAGAAGGTGCTTGCCTTCAGTGGTAACAGGAGCAGCAAAACCTAGTGGGTCATATACACTGTTCACCAATGACAGAATGAACTGAAGGGCCTTTCATCATTATTAATTATAAAGATGAATGCATCAGACTTCAGATCTCAATTCAAGCCTAGACTACGCTCTACCGGAGGAGTGTCTGAGCCCAAATCCAAGTCTCTCAGGTCACTGGCTCGATCTTGGGGTGAGAAGGCCTCCAAAACCTCTTTGTTGTTAGAGGCGACTTTGTGCAACCTCAGGTTAGAGTTTGTGAGAATATCTTGTGTTCTCTTTAGCAGACTGACAGCACTTTTTGCATTCAGAAACGATTTGAGCCAATCATCAACATAGAACTTACAGTCAACAAACTGCTTCACCTCAGGGTCATAGTGAGGCTCACCTTCCATTACAGACCGTTTGAGGCAGTAAATGGCGACTGCTGGAACACGTGTACAATTATGCGATACTCAGTGACCTCTTGTGAACGATTGCTGTCTCGAAACCAAAAGAAGCTTAGTCACTGTCTTCTTCCCTCACAAGAAAGCAGTGGAACATCTGCTTGAGATCTGTCATCACAGCAATAGCTTCCTGCCGGAACCTGATGAGAACCCCCAGGAGTAGATTATTGAGGTCAGGTCCTGTCAAAAGCACATCATTGAGAGACACACCCTCATACTGGCAGCTTGAATCAAACACAATGCGAATATTACCAGGCTTTTTGGGATGGTAAACTCCAGAGATGGGTAGATACCACCGTTCTTGATCTGTTTAAAGGAGAGGCGCAACTTCGGCATGACCGTTCTCCAGTATTTTCTCCATGAATGAGAAGAAATGTCGACTCATTTCTGGCTTTCTCTCAAGGCTGTTTTTCAGGGAGGTGAAACATTTAAGGGTCTGCAGTCTGTTATCAGGGAGATGTCGCCTTGGCACCTTAAAGGGTAGAGGAGCTATCCAGCTATTACTAGCATCTTTTTTGAGACTGTGATTCATGATTTCTATGAAGGTGCGGTCTTCAATGGATGGTGCCAGCTTGTTATCATGGCTAGTCGTCTGAAACACTGCCCGGCCTAGGTACGAATCTTCTCCTGCACAGGTACGTTCTAGCTGCTTTTGACTGTATCTTTCCTTCACATGCAGATAACTAGGACAAGGCTCAAAAATGGTTGGACGATCTCTTTCTAAGGCGTTGGTGAAAAGAACATTCACACTGGCCGGCCTATGACAGCGACCCAAACAGACATTGGCCATGACCACCCATCCTAGGTCAAGCTTTTGGGCATAAGGAGCCTCGTGAGGACCATTATTATATTTCCGAACTTTGTGGAGTCTGATCACATCCCGGCCAAGAAGGAGCATGATTGAAGTCTCAGGCTGTAGTGCCAGTATCAGGTGAGCAATGCGCTTTAAATGATTGTGGCAAAGAGCAATGTTAGGTGTTGGGATCTTTGTTCTGTTATTTGGTATTGCATCACATTCTAAAAGGCTTGGCAGAGAATGAACTGTTTTACCATCTAATGACTATGTAAAAACCTGAGGCTGTTTTCTGTCACACCTGAACAGGTCTTCAATGAGTAGAATGTAGTAGGACTCTGTACATTAAATGTATCAAAAAACTCAGGACGAGCCAAAGATCTATTACTCTGGTCATCTAGAATCACATACACATTTACTGCTCTGTTGCGCTGTCCCTCTGGATAGACTTTGACCAAGCAAATCTTTGAACATGACCTTTGAGTGTAATCTCCACCACAGACTTGTGTGCACTGGGTTGTAACCTCAGAGGTAGGTGTAGGGTCTGGCTCCACACCATGCTCTGAACAGGGTTTTGTTTTTTTAACCCAAGGTGCTTCTCCTGGATGTAAGGCAGAGGGGTGGCTCTCACTGTCACATTCTGTACATTTTACATTGCTTTGGCACTTTCTGGCAGTGTGTGCTGTGGAGAGGCAGCATCTAAGGCAGATACCATTCACTTTAAGGAAGTTCTTCCTCTCTTCTAGTGATTTTTCACGAAAAGCACAACATTTCTGTAAAGTGTGCGGGTTTTTATGTGTAGGACATCTTTTGTCTGGATCCTCCATGTTTTTGGGTTTCTCTATGTCTGAGCCAATTACCCTGGACACTTCTGTTTTGTGCACACTGACTTCTCTCAACTTGCTGGCTCTCCATGGAAGCTTTTCCAATTTAGCTGTGTCTGCTTGACTCACAAAGTTGAAGCTTGGATCATTTCTCATCTGTGCTTGCTTGTGGAGAAAGGAGACAAAGACAGAGAAGGGAGGAAATGTCATCTGATATTGCTGTTTATAACTGGATCCATAAGACATCCACTTCTCTTGTAAGCAATATGGTAGATTTTGAGATATGGCATTTACACCTCTGGCAGTATCAAGATAGGAAAGTCCAAGTAAATCTCACTCATCCTTTGCAGCGTTCAGCTCCATCAGTAGATCGCTAAGATCTCTTAATTTGGAGTAGTCTTAATTGTTAATTTTAGGGAAATTATCTAGTCTCTTTTTTCAATTACCTCAGATGACCCATAGCACTCATTCAGTCTGGCCCAGATCATCTCTAGTCCCTTTGCTGGTTCATTTATATGGATAAGTCTGAGTCGCTTGGCGTGTTCACTTGACTTTTTCCCCAGCCATTTGACAAGAAGATCCATTTCTTCATCATATGTTACACCTAGGTCTCTTACTCTATTCTGAAAAGACCAGCGCCAGGCTCTATAGTTTTCTGTTCGGTCATTAAATTGAAGCAGACCAGTTGTGACAAGCTCACGTCGTGCAAGGAATCTGACTAAGTCTGTCATATGAGGCTCAGCAGTCAGATGCACTTTATTATCACTGCTAAAGGTTACTCCATGCTGACCATCACCATACTGGGCTGAGGTATTATTCATAGCAGGAATAAAAAAAGGGTTCAAAGACTTACGCTTACTAGGGACAGGTGAGTATCATGGACATTTGCATCCTTCTGCACTGAGAGACGTGTCCTTCTGCAGCCACCGTATCTTCCTTTTTGGGACACACTCGTGCCTCGAGCGTGTCTGTACTGCTTTCGCCGCTAATTTTAACTTCTAGTGATTTTAACTTAACTTCTAGTGATTTAACTTAACTTTTGGGCGATTATTAAAGTATTTCCACCGGTCCACAACCAACAGCCATCCTTACTCGAGACCAAGGAACCAGGGAGTATTGCCTGTAGCCAATAGCATCGCTAATAGCCGTTAGCTATTAGCCGTTAGCACACGTTTATTTTTCTACACTTCTACACTTCTGATTCCGTTCTAAATACTACGCCGGTCATGTCTGTAATTCCAGATGCGGATACATCCGAGCTGCACTCGGTGGAGTCGGAGCTGGAGGCCGTGGAGAGGCAGATTCTCGAGCTCCAGGCGCGGCAGGCCCAGCTGCAGCAGCGGAGAACCACGCTGGAGTCCCAGGTAAACTCTCAGCGAATCATAAACTCCCCGACAACCTCAACCCCGTGTGCTTCTCTGTCCAGGTCCATGGAGCAGGAGGGCTGGATGCAGCAGCGGAAGCGGCGGAGGAGGCAGGCCGGGCGCTTCTCTCCTCGCCGTGCGACCGCACAGGACACGCTGGTCATCGGAAGCTCCATTGTCCGGCACGTCCGCCCTACCACGGCTAAAGGTAAGGTGCACACACGCTGTTTACCGGGTGCCCGTGTTTGTGATGTCGCCTCCCAGGTGCCCAGGGCTCTCACCAGGAACTTCGGGGCGGTGGTTCTCCACGCTGGCACGAACGACATCAGGCTGAGACAGACGGAGCGGC
>JBBPCY010072984.1:0-10629 GCA_037974405.1 Brachyalestes nurse
AAATCAAAATAATAAAAATAGTAAAATAGTAAAAATCAAATAACTACAAAAACAAGTTATTTGATTTTTACTATTTTTACTTAATTCAGACCTGAGGTGTTTGAATTAAATATATTCAAAAAAATAGAGATTTCTTTTTGCTGATACAAAAGAGAAACAGAAACAAAAAATGATGACCAGAAATAGACATATATCATATATGTACAACTGTGGAGGAAGGGTGATGCAGCTACACTTTAGCATTTACATCAACATTCTTCATGAAAAGAATAAAAATGAACACACTGTAAATAAGATAAATAAAGCTTTACTTACTTACTTACAATAAATAAAATACATTTATTAATGTTTGCTAAAAAAAATCAAGGTTTACTAAACAAGCACGGCAACAAAAGCAGAGTGAACAGATAAATCCCTGCGTTAAGTGCATTTTATCTTTGAACTAAATTTTAAACCAGTTTTTAATCCGTTTTACACCAGCTTTAACTCAGGTTTTGAGTTACTTTAAACCAGTTCAACTTTAAACCAGTTCTAACTCAGTTTTGAACCAGTTTTAAATCAGTTTTACTTCAGTTTTGAACCAGTTTCAAATCATTTTAACTCATTAACACAGTTTTAAATCAATTTAATGTCAGTTTTAAATCAGTTTAATGTCAGTTTTAAAACTGTTTTAACCTGTTTTGATCATGTTTAAATCAGTTTCAAACCGATTTATAAATAAGCTCTAAGCCAGTTTCTTAAAATCCGCCGCCTTTTCCGGAAACTCGCGCGTTCAGATCCAAAATGGCGCCCTGTAGCGTTCCCTACGAGGGCCCCCGTGATCATCCGGGTCTCCAGAGCAGTGACCAATGAGAAGCGAGGGGGCGGCGACAGGGTGAGCAGAAATGTAGCTCTAGTGGAGTGGGTATTAGACTTCCGACTGCGGTTAAAGCGCGTGTTCGGTGCTCGAAAGGCCGCGGAACAGACCCGGGGTCCGAACCGAGTTAAAAATCCTCCTAAAGCACTCCACGTCCACGCCACAGAAACGTGAGTGCCACCCGTTCGCGTCACGGCGGCTCCAGCCAATCAGGAACGGGAGAGCCGCGGCGTGACGTCGCCGGCCAAAACACGGGCCGCACAGATCTAGACTTTATAGAGACGACGGGCTTTGTACCATAGAGGAAAAATATTGTTAAATTATACTCTTTAACATCGCATTTATTACAGTGCCGCCCGTTTATATCCGAAGTCCTCGTTTACGACAGGAGGAGTTCTGAAAGAACATGAACGAAGTGATTTATATATGCTAGTGAGTGCGGATCTGTATGGTTTGCACCTCGCGCATGCGCAGACGCGCAGACTGTTATGAAACGGACTGATTTTGGCCCGGTTTAGTTCAAGGCTGGACTGGGTCAACAACCAAAGAAAGTGGGACTGAACCGAGACCTGCTGGAAAAACACACGGACATGATTTTATCCCTGGGACTCACGTGAAGACGACTTCTGTTCTACCTGCGCACAAGGTGAGTCCCTGTTCTTTAATGACCCCCATTAGAGGAATGTAAACCATCCCTGCCTTACATAATGGGGGGGCAGCTGACCCAGTTACAGCCCCTCTAAACCATCACAAACCTCAGGAACTGTGTTTATCTTCATCAACTGGCCTTATTTGTCTGCATCCTAAATAATTTAAAGCTATGTGTTTATATATAACATGTACAGATCTACAGGGGGGGGGGTTACTGTTATTTACATTTATTACAAGTTTTTATGCAGTCACAGTGAGACCTGAAAGAGTTACTTAAAGTAGCCAAATTAAATTACATTAAGTTTGGAAATCTAGTAAAAATGATCTTGAAGTTGTAATCCATTATAACATAATTATCTTGACTGACTGACCTTAACCTGTGAGGGCCATTTCCTCAATTTGAATCAAGCAGAATAAATCAGAACCAGAATCAGTTAGTTAATCAGTCAATCGATTAATCAATCAGTCAAAGTCAGATTATTAGTCATATTCAGAACCAGTCAGTCAGAATCATTTAAATTGACTGTAACCCTGAAGGGTCACTTTGTGAGCACTGGTTACTTTTCTCTCCTAAATGTTATTGTCACAATAATTTATTAAATAGTTTTCTAAATGAAGCTATTTAATGCTGCTTGTTGTTTTGGTTCTCCTTGTAAAGTGCTTTGTTTACTTGTTTTAAAAGGGAAAATCTAAATAAATTATTATTAAGTAACTGGAAGTTTACTGGCCTATTAGACTGCAGACGGAACAGTATGGTGTGTAATCTGATGTATTCTGTGTGTGTGTGTGTTTTTAAAGACCCATCTGTTGTGTGATCATGGCTGTGAACTCCATCCACTGGTTCCGCAAAGGTCTGCGGCTGCACGATAACCCCGCCTTGCTGGAGGCTGCGAGGGGTGCCCACACGCTGCGCTGCGTTTACTTCCTGGACCCCTGGTTCGCTGGCTCATCCAACCTGGGGGTGAACAGGTGGAGGTGGGGTCTCCAGAATCAGATTGACAATAATTTGGTCCGGATTACAATCCGAATCCATCAGTCAGAATCGGATTCAGAATTACATTAGTTGATGAATCAGTCAGTCTGAATCATGGTCAGAATAAATCAGAATGAATCACTCAGTGTGATTAAATAAGATTCAGATTCAGGACCGGTCAATCAGAAACAGTCAACTTGAATCAAGCAGAATCAGAAAGATTCAGAATCACAATCATTCATTTAATCAATCAATTAGAAGCAGATTCAGAATCAATTAGTTAAAATCCGAATGAATCAGAATTCGAATCAAAATCACAATGAATCAGAATCAAAATCAGAATTTGAATCAGAATCAGTTACTATCAGTATCAGAATAAATAAGAATTGGAATCAGAATCTGAAATCCTTTTTACACTGTATTTGGCACATACATGTTAAATATAAAAATAAATTTATCTGAGCTGAAAAAAGTGATGTACATCAGTTCAGCACTCATGAATCATCTGAATCATTCCGGGCTGATTCACCCAGTACTGTGTAGATCACACTGACACACACACACACAAGACTTAAACACAGTCCGTTTATACCAGAGGTAATATCGCTGATAGAAGTATGTGTTCCAGTAGTGTGTGTTTCGCTAAGGCAGCTGGTAGCCTAGAGGTTAGGGTGTTGTGGGTTGGATTCTCAAGATTGCTAAGCACCTCTGAGGTACCCTGCTCTCCGGGTGCTATATTCCTGGCTGCCTGCTGCTTCACTTGGTGAATGGGTTAAATGCAGAGGAAAAATTTTGTGCTGTTCACACTGTGTGCTGTGGTGTGTTCACGTATGACAGAATGGTCATTTTCACTTTTTTTCACTTTTTAAAACTCCTCACTGTTTAACTTTTTACCCTGAGAGCAGATTAGAGCATTTTATACACACACACACACACACATACTCATTTCTCAGTGATTTTAATAACCTCAGCGCTTCTCCCACGCATGTGCAGTATGTGTGATCTGTTATGTGGGTTCTACTTGGATACGTGACGCACATCGTCCACACACACTGTCCACACACAAACTGTTCCCACACACCCCTCCCTCTGCGGGAGAAAAAGAGCAGAACTAAAATTCTCTCTAATCTCTAAGTCCTCAAAACACACACACTCACACATTAACAGCCGGTCTGAGCTTCATTGAGCAGCAAGGCAGACTGAATGGACCGACCTTATTCTGAAACTCCTCTCCTGATTGGTTAACAGGATAAAGCGAGGAGATTGGCTGCCAAACAGACAGGTGTACATCTGTCTCCATCACCTGGGCTCCACACACACACACACATTCTGTGGCCTGGATTGGGTTAATGGAGATTAAAGTTGCTCATTGATAAAAAAAAAAAAACCCATACAGTTCAAAGACGTTACAGAAGTGTATTGTAACAGCCAAACAAATATTTAAATATTTTTAATTGAATGAAAATTCTTAAAATTTAAGGCTGAACTGGGAGATCTGCTGAAGTGAAATTACATTTTATTTGATTTTAACCTGAAGACCTTTTTCATATCAATAGTTTTTAATTGCTTGTCCTTTTAAATCTAAAATACCCACTGAATAAAAACTATAAATACTAAACTGTAGAAACTATAAATAAAATACACACTACTTATTAAGTATTAATTACATAATATTTGTATAGAAACAATTATACATTTATACAAAACTAAATAATTCTATATTTATAGCTGAATATCCATTTTATATTTATATAGAATCTATTAACATATTTACAGTGCTGTGCAAAAGCCTTGGTGCACCCCTTATTTCTTCGTATTGTGCTTTCTTTGCAGTATTGTCAGAGTAAAACATTTGTTCCAATTTCCCATTTAATCTACTCACTATGGCAAAGATAAAGATTAAAAGCAAAATAAGAAGAAATGAGCGGGGCTCAAGACATTAACTTACGACAGAGCTGCATGTTCGTTTCGACACTTTAGCGCTTTTACCTCTGTAGGCTAAAATTCGATGTTGAAATGAATGGGTTAAAGTTTTTCATTTCGGCTTATTCTGGTTATTTAACCGTTAGAGTCGATTCAGAGTGTTAATGTTGCACATTAAATGTGTAAAAACAGAATGAATGCTTTGTTTTGTGGTCTTATTCTGTGTGAACGGCACCGTGCTCACCTGCTAATGCTAATGCTATCGTGGGTCAGTGTGTCAGTGCACTGCGTCACCGTCTCCATGGTGATGACCTACTTTCAGGAGGAGCGGCAGATCCAGTGGTTTCTCACACACTCGACCATAAACAGCTCAAACTCTCCTCTCTCTCCACCCTAAAACAGCTCAAACTCTCCTCCCTCTCCACATTAAAACGGCTCAAACTCTTCTCCGTCTCCACCTTAAAACAGCTCAAACTTTCCTCCCTCTCCACATTTAAAACAGCTCAAACTCTCCTCCCTCTCCACCTTAAAGACGCCACAAGAAGTCAGCTGGTTGCTAGGTGATTAGTACAAGTGGCTGCTAGGTGGTTACTAGTATGCAAGTGGTTGCTAGGCGATTAGTACAGTGTTCAGGTGTTTTTTATGCCGTTACTACAGTGTTCAGGTGGTTGCCAGGTGGTTACTACAGTGTCCAGGCGGCTGCTTGGTTGTTACTACAGTGTCCAAGTGGTTGCTAGACGGTTAATACAGTGTCCAGGTTGCTAGATGATTATTTCAGTGTCCCAGGTGGTTCCTGGGTGATCTTGGTTAATGTGAACAGCAGCCCTGGTGTCTGAAATGGCCACCTGTAGTGCTAAGTTGAGTTTATTTTCACTGCTCGCAGTAAGTCATAATGTGTCCTAAACCACGAACCACAAGTCTGATCCACCATAATGAAGAGCTGGATGCAGTTTGAGGGTCCAGAGTAGTTTTAGTTTAGTGTCAAAACGGTTCAACTTTTAACCGATTATGAAATTGACACACACACTTGCACAGTGTGAAAGAAAACACACACATGCACATACTGGAGGTGGTATGTAGGCCACATCAGCACAGGCTGACACACACAGACTGTGGTGGATGTAGGCCAGGGCTGGTGTTGTATAACAACTAAAGTAGGAGCAGAGTCTGCTCGTGACCTGCAGGACGTGTGTGTGTTTGTGTGTGTGTGTGTATGTATGCAGTCGTGTGCAGAAGTAATGCTGTTTTACTTATACATGTGACTAAATAGTCAGTAAAGTGGCAGATTTAAGTGAGTCTTCTGTTTAAGGTGTGAACTGATACGCACTCTATTTGTAACATAAGGTGGGGATCCCAGCATTTGTGAAATTTGTATGTACAGTACTGTGCAAAATTGTTGGGCCCTCATTTGTTCATGTTTTGTATATTTTGAGAGAGAGAGAGAGAGCGCGTATGAGATACATCCTATTTTGGGTTATTTTTTATACTAAGTCATACTATGTAGTACATAATAATAAAAAAGGACTATATTGTATTATATTGTGCTGCAGTGGTCAGTGTGGCTTGTGCTGATGAGTTGTGTTTGTGTTTATGATTTCTTCTCCGTAGCATTCCTGGACCTTTTTATTATTATTATTGTTGTTGTTATTGTTATTATTATTATTATTATTATTATTATTATTATTATTATTATTATTACCATTTGAAATCTTTTTAACAAGTTTTGTTGTTCCACAAAAATGTTTGTGTGTGTAGGTTCCTGCTGCAGTCTTTGGAGGATTTAGACTCCAGTCTCCGTAAACTCAACTCTCGTCTCTTTGTCATCCGCGGCCAACCTGCTAACATCTTTCCCCGACTGTTCAAGGTAAAACAGCTTATCGGCCTCATAGTTCACCTTTCCCAAACTCTTCTGTCCTGATTTCACCTGCCTCAAAACTCAACTGTCCTAACTCACCTACCTTAAATGACCTTTTCCCAAACTCACCTGCCTCAAACACTCCAGTCTCATAAGTTACCTGTGACCAAACTCACGTGCCCATAACTCACCTACCCTAAACAGTTACAAAAAACAAGGCAAGTAAGACACTGTTGTCAGTCTAATATTGGTGTGCTGCCCCCTGCAGGAGTGGAAGATCTCGCGGCTAACCTTTGAGTGTGACTCGGAGCCGTTTGGGAAGGAGCGCGATGCTGCGATTAAGAAACTGGCATCAGAGGCGGGCGTGGAGGTCACCGTAAAAATTTCACACACCCTCTACGATCTGGACAAGTAAGAATATACATGAGTTCATCATATGTCTTCTCTTTTCCAGTATGTCAAATTCGGTAAATATTTGTAGCAACTAGATTAAGTAAGCATAGGTAGTACATATTAATATTAAAATTAAAAGTCTAATAAAGTATGCACATGTGTTTTATATGACAGTGCAGGTTCAGATTCTTGTAGTGGAGATGATCTGATAACGCCCCCCTCAACACACTCCTATTATAATCACTTATTATTCTACACTTCTGACACTGTTCCTCTAAGCCATAGATGTTTATCTCCACCACTCAAAACTGGTCCTGCAGAACCACGCTGGGATCAGTAGGTGGGTTAATTGTGTTCCAGTCTAGGACTTCCAGCTGAGCTCAAACTTTAAAGTGAAACTCCACCCATTTCCCAAATCCCCCCATAATGAAGTGTTTTCAGTTGTAAACAGAGACGTTCAGGGTGGATTTGGTGTCAAACACTCTGTTCTGGTGAAACTCAGAGTCAGAACTGAATGGAACCAGACGCTGCCTGACACCTCAAACACTGCAGTGATGAACATTTTCTCAACTTTATTTGATTCTGGATAACAGTTTGGTTCAGCATTTCAGTATTTTAGTGTGTTAGTATTCACATGTTTTGTACTCAGTTCTGAGTGTGTGTGTTCAGGCACTTGAAGTCTGATGTCAGTATTTCAGTCTGTCAGTGTCTGGTGTGCCTGATGAGAGTCGTCAGGTTTTCTGTTGTCTGAGAGGAGCTGATAGAAAAAGGAGGAAAAAACCCAGTTTCCCCAGAAAAAACATTTTCGCTATCAACATCAGCCAGAACGTTAAAACCATCTGTGTAATACTGTCCTGTATGCTCTGAGGTGGGGCCTCCATGGATCAGCCTAGTTTGTCCACAGAAGCTCAAACAGATTGAGATCTGGGGAATCTGGAGGCGTCTTGAGCAAGAGTGATTAATTCAGTTTTTTACAACCACCTTCATATCTCTCTCTTTTTCTTTCTTTCTCTCTCTCTCTCTATTTCTCTCTCTCTCTCAGGGTAATAGACCTGAATGGGGGTCAGCCTCCTTTGACCTACAAGCGTTTTCAGACTCTGGTTAGCAGTATGGATCCTCCAGATGCACCTCTGGAGCCGCTGACCCTGGAGCAGATGGGGAGCTGCACCACACCTATCTCTGAAAACCACCAGGAGAAATATGGTGTCCCTGCGCTGGAGGAACTGGGTGAGGAAATGCTCAGCAGCACAGATATTGACCCTTCACCATGTAGTGTTATACAGTTGTGCCGCCTGAGTACTTTCCATTAAAGCTTAGTGTTACACCAGACTAGAACTTTCAACGCTGGACATTTCTAACTGCTGATCAACACTGCAGGTGAATGGAGATTCAGGATTCCAGTTTTATACATCTGACAGTCCAACAGTAACTAAATCGCACTAAACTCGGGGTGCGTATCAATAGCTGACGCACCAACGTCAGAATTCGAGCAGAACACACACAACCAAGAAACACACACTCGCAGTCTGATGGTGTAAAACAAATCTTTACATTTTACTCCACAAATGAACTACCTGACACGTGTCAAAGCAACATCACCAAATGACCCTGCAGAACTGTTGCTATGTTTAGTTGCCTCTTAGAATCCTGCTGAACGAGTCAAAGTCAAATGATTCACACAAGCATTGAGGCGAATGTCGTCTTTTAAAGTTTAGAAAATTAACTTTTTTATTTAAAAAAAAAAAAAAGAAACATTAACAACATCAAAGAAATTTCAGGCTGTTACTGTCTGTATCACCACAGACCTGAAGCTGCAACTCTTCAGTCAGGCGGCACAACCAGAGTGATAAAAAGAACAATTCACAACATAAAGTAACAGATTGTTACAGCAGTGGGTAGTGCTGTTGAAAACTCCACTGCTGAGAGGGTAAAGCTCTGCCTTGTTCACCATCTATCATGATTGTTAACTTTTGTGAACTGTGTGTGCCAGGGTTTGACACTGAAGGTTTGGCTCCAGCTGTGTGGCCTGGTGGAGAATCTGAGGCTTTGACCAGGATAGAGCGGCATCTGGGTCCTGATCTGTCCAAAGTATGTAACATACACCTCTGCCCTTTTACCCCAATAAAACCAATGGGTATTTGATTTCTGAAACTGGCAAAAGCCAGAAAACAGGAAACAAGATTCATATTGGTGCCTTAAACCATGTGGAGATGTTCTGTAGCTTCTTGAGGACTTTTTTCTACACTTCATCATCACCAGCAAACGTGACCATGTGTTCTGTGCTGCTCCATGCAGGCATGGCAGGAGAATTTTGAGCGTCCAAAGATGAACTCCAGCCCCCTGCTGGCCAGTCCGCTCGGACTTAGCCCGTACTTGCGCTTTGGCTGCCTGTCGTGCAGACTGTTCTACTCCAAACTTACCGAGCTCTACAAACGGGTTAGACACACATTTCAACAACTCCCAACCTACAGTACTGTGCAAAAGTCTTGAGCCAACCCTCATTTCTTTATATTTTTTATACCTTGTTGGTGTAAATATACAGTTTTATGCCTATCTTTGGCATATTGAGCAGATTTAATAAAATAAATTGGAACAGCATGCTGCAGAGTGCCTAAAGATACGAAGGTGTTCCAACCACCAGTATACTGATCACCGTCTGATTGTCTGGGATTATCTGGTTCAGGTTAGATGTGCTTTATTCTGCTTGGATGAATTATACATAAGTCACTGTGTGTCTTAACAAACAAAAAACACGCCTCTGATACAGGGACTGGACTGAAAATCTCTGAAAGTCCTTCAGGAAGACTTCATTAAAATACAAGAAAGCCTGGAAGCAAAATAGGAAGGAATGAGGGGAGCTGAAGACTTTTGCACAGTACTCTGCATATAGTTACCATCATATTTATTCTGTTGGTGTGTGTGAAAGGTTTTTGTGTAACCAGACTGTGTCACACACACGCCTCCAACCGTAGGTGAAGCAGAACGGAACCCCTTCCATCTCTCTGTATGATAAGCTACTGTGGAGAGAGTTCTTCTACACAGCTGCTACCAACAACCCCCGGTTTGACAGGATGGAGGGAAACCCGATCTGTCTGAGGATTCCCTGGGAGAAGAACCCAGAGGCACTGGCTAAATGGGCTGAGGCTCGGACTGGGTTCCCCTGGATCGATGCCATCATGACCCAGCTGAGGCAAGAGGGCTGGATCCACCACCTGTCCAGACATGCTGTGGCCTGCTTCCTGACCCGTGGAGACCTGTGGATCAGCTGGGAGGAGGGCATGAAGGTCAGTTCTAGAGGCCTCAGTTTAATAGGGTTTTAGTGGGAAGAGGGACAGAAACCAGGACTGTAATGAGGACTTGGATCCATGCTAGAACTGGGACAGGGATCAGGATAGAGACCAGATCTGAGCCAGACTCAAGCCAAGAACAAAGAATGACTCCGTTATAGGCACAAAAGTCTAGACAAGTGGGGAGCCATATTGGGAACTGAATCAGAAACTGGGAGGGAGCTGAGCAGGAGCCAGTCAAGAACTTAACTATAAGTCTATTGGAACTGAAATCTAATGGGCTCAGTTGGTTCAGGGAACTGGACAGGCTTGGAGAACTGATTTGACTCAGGGTATAAATCAGGCTCAGGAAAGGCCTGATTTATAGAGAACTGGAGCAAATGTGGGAACTGCACAAGATTTGAGGAAAGCGTACCAGATCTGGGAACTGGACAAGATCAGTGAGTTGGATCAGATCAGTGTGAGATTGATTAGTGATGTGTGCATTTGGTCCAGACAGTTTAATTTGTGGACATTAGTGTTTTATGTGATGATAACAGGTAAAGTAGCTCTGCAATACCTACCTCTATGTATGTGTGTGTGTGTATGTGTGTGTGTGTATGTGTGTGTGTGTATGTGTGTGTGTGTATGTGTGTGTGTGTGTGTGTGTGTATGTGTGTGTGTGTGTGTGTGTGTGTGTGTGTGTGTGTGT
>JBBPCY010072985.1:0-10628 GCA_037974405.1 Brachyalestes nurse
CAAAAAATGCCACGTTTTGGTCCATGGGGCGCAATAACTTACAGGTGTCAATTTCTCAAGAACCTCATCCACATCAACTCCTTATCACACTTGATGCGTTCGTCTGACATAGGCACCCGAGACGCGGCACCCGAAGGCACCCGAGACGCGGACTGCACTGTAGCTTGGACCCCGTTAATAACCGCTTGCGGTTCTAGTTTCTTTTTTTTTTCCCGTCCCTACGTAAAACCCCAACTGCAGTTCTAGTTTTTTACTGAAGTTAAGCTACTTTTGACTAACTAGTTAAAAGTTAGTTGAGCTAGAAAAGGGCTGTCATGTCATTGTGTCCTTTTGGAAGATTGAAGTAGGGGAGAAATCGTAAGGCAGTGTAGGAGAGGGAGAGAGATAGAGAGAAAGAGGTAGGGAGAGAAGAGCTGGAGAGTCTGGGAAAAACCACATGTCCTGGCAGGGGATGTGAAGCACACTTCCCCAGGCCTCGACTGACCATAAGGCCAGGTGCAACTTGGCAAGGAAGACAAATTGGCACCTTAATTGGGATGGACAGGACTCCAAAAAATAATTTATAAGTGGGAGTCCTCCCTGGTCTGCAGTGCAGGGTGGAAGTAAATGAGAGCAAAAGAGAGCCTGAGTCACATGCAAACACACATATATATATATATATATATATATATATACATACACACACACACACACACACACACACACCTCAGATCAATATACATCACTGGATTACAATAGATTAAACCAATCGGCAGTGTATGCCAATATGCTGAACTCTCCCAGCAGTGCTGTAAGGTGCAGGTAGGTTAGCTTTACAACCCGACAGATAGACAGACAGCAGGAGAGACAGACAACAGCCTCCAGTAAGGGTGTGCTTCTTTTGTGGCCAGTGCAGCCTCACATATGTATATGTGTGCTGGGTAAACTGTGGCAGGCCAAGGCAAATCATAGAACTCAATTGGACAGATAAACAGAGCGAGGGCCTCCATTCCATGCTGGAATTAATGGCTGTATCAGATGTGGCCCAATGCCCCGCCAGGAAAAGCAGTGCGGCAAGATCTGTGGGCTTGTGGTCTTTCCTTCTTTTAGCAGCTATATTCATCTCCCCACTCTTGGCAGCTGTGACCCAGGACTCTCTCCAAACACAGACACACATCCTATATGAGAACCAATTTTATCAGCATATGACATATACCGTGAATTCTGTGACTTTTACTATACATGAACTATACTACGCATGTATTGCTCTTTGTCATTTTTATGGACTTTATCTCATACAATGCATATATTTATTATGTAGATATTGTCTGTTTTGTTTCATATACAATGCCTATAAAAAGTATTCACACCCCCGGGATGATTCACCCATTTATGGTAACCATAATTTGGCTTTTTTACAAGAATTTGCAAACAAATAATGTCAATTACTCAAAAAATATAAGTTAAAGTAAATGACTAAGTATTCACCCCGTCCAGGTCAGTACTTAGGATGGAGTCTGTGTGGATATGTTGTCATCAGACTGGCACATCTGGACACTGTAATTTTTCTCCATTCTTCCTTACAAAGCAGCTCAATATCTGTAAGGTTGCTCGAGATCAAGTGTGAACAGCTCTTTTCAAGTCCAGCCACAAATTCTTGCTTAGATCTCAATCTAATCAGGGATTTGACTTGGCCAATCCAGAAATTCACCTTGTTGTCTTTGAACCATTACTGTGTAGCTTTTGGTGTATGCTTGGGGTCGTTGTCTCGCTGGAAAAGAAATCTTCTACCAAGTTGCAGTTCTTTCTTGCAGTCTGAGTCAGATTATCCTCAAAGATTTGGTGATATTTTTCTGCATTCATGATCCCCTCTACCTTTACAAGCCCTCCAGGTCCTGCTGCTGAGAAGCAACCCTAGAGCATGATGCTGCCACAACCATGCTTCACTGTGGAGATGGTATGTTTGTGGTGATGTGCAGTGTTTTGTGCAGTGTTTTTGTCTTATCAGACCAAATAACCTTCATTCAATTGATCTTGGGGTCTCCCACATGCCTTGGGGCAAATTCCGGGTGAGATTTCATGTGAGCTTTTTTCAGCAGTGGTGTTCTCTTTGCCACTCTCCCATACAGCTTTGATAACCCCTGGCAACATTTGTAGAATGTACAGTCTCTTCCATCTGAGCGACTGAAGCTTTTAACTTCTTCAGCATGGTCACAGGCGTCTTGGTGGCCTCCCTCACCAGTCTTCTTGCCCAGTCACTCAGTTTGTGAGGCCATCTCCTGACTTTTAATTGATCAATACTTTTCAATTATATTTTCTTTTGTCTTTTTGTAGCAAATTCTGATGAACCAGAGACAGGACCTCCCGACACAGGTGTTTTTATACTACAATCACTTGAGACACATCAACTGTACACTGTCAACGCTTATTTTACGCTATATATATATATTTTAATGAATTGACATCAGTTTGTAAACATCTGTTTTCCCTCTGACAAGAAATAAACTTTTTTTGCTAATTCTTATCAAAAAAGCCAACCTGTATTAGCCATGATTTTATATATAGAAAAGCAATAAATGAGTGAATCATCCCAGGGAGGTGAATACTTTTTTATAGGCATTGTAAATCACTCTTTAGGGATACAAGAAATGCATTCATCCATATGTCCATCCATCCATCCATACATACATGTATCCAAATCCATTCATCCATCCATCCATCTATGTATCTATCTACATATGTAAGATAAATAGCAGGAAGAAAGAGTTAGGATACTTTTAGAAAACAGACCATCTGAAAGAAATGCATTTGTGCCATTTGAATTGGATTGGTTTCGTTATTTTGAAGCTGTCAAATGTGTAAAAATGGTTTATAACATTATGACAGGACTTTTATCACATAATACAAGCATTGCTGTCATTTTAATTTAAAAGTCTTTGTGAGGTGATGAACTGACTGACAATATAACCCACATTTTGCAGTCACCATGTGGTGTATTGCTCATCTAAAAATAAAGCAAAAATAATAGATTACTTTTCATTTTCTACAGACGTGAGGCACCATGGGTAAATCTCTCACACCAAATGAATGTATCATGTCTCAACAATCTATTTTTCAGAACAAAATGCAAGTCCAAAAATCACTCTCCACCATGCATAAATGGATGATTTTACATTTCACGTCGCTTGTGGTGGTGTATTTTTTAAGAAATGCTGAGGATTTCCATAGATCTGACTCCATCGTTCAAAGCACAGCCTTATCCATGATATGCCAGCAGTCCCAACAACTAAGAGACTCTTGACTGGACTAATCAGTAACATCTGCTACATAAAGAATAAAGTTCAAACGCAAGGCAGGATATACATAGCTTTTTATGACAGTCCCAGTTCTGGAAGCAACCCAATATTACCAAAGCTTGAAACCATGCCAATAACTTATTTCTTTCTTTCCAATGACAAAGACAGGAGAGTTCCTTATCCTAGCAATTATTATTTAATGATTTATCCCATTTTTCCAGGCTTCTTGGGACTTGCACACACCTGGCCCGGATAAGACAGCAGGATCTTCCTCAAGAGTGAGCCAGCAAGAATTCAAACGAAGCAACTAAGCTTCGAATGCTCATTAATCAAAGAGATGGTAATGTTTTTGAGCTTGCTGTAACCATGTGATGAATCAAATGCTAAGTTGCAATGAGATTCATATGTGAGTAAGTGTAAAAAATGTTTGGGGTCTCTTAAGATATGACACAAAACAGGACCTGGAAGGCTTTAGGAAGGATGGCTCTTGTATTATGCTCAGGTTTAGGTACTGAGATAACAGATACTAACCCACAGCTTCTTCTGGAGTCCAGTACCCACTGGTGTCACAGGTGTGAGGAGACATGGCCTCAAACGCATACTGATGAAGCACTCCATGTTCATCACACAACTGGCAGTTCACCCCCTCCTTCCTATATACATAGCAACATCAAACATGGCATGCACCCATACCATCAAGACAGTATTAACTATTAAAGCCATCCATTTGTTTTTAAGCAAATCTTCCTAGAACAGTTGCCTGAACAACTGCCAGTCAATCCTGCTTAGTTTTATATTGGCATATTGGTAGAGGTACACATTAAACCAGTGCACACTACACTATTCTCAGCTATCTCTAGTTTTACATTAACAGCCAGACAAGAGAAATAAACACTGAATACATTCTGATGCTTAAATGCTTTTATGCTCCTTTCCATACAACCCTTTTAGATTAACCTTACCTTTGCATAAGTGGACCGCTGATTGGATGCAGCCAATGGATAGAGACGGAGTCAGCACCATGGCCAACAACCATGGGTGCAAGAGGAACAGGGGTGGGCTTTCTGTCTTGAACCCAGTTCTTGTACACCAAGTCAATATAGCAGTGCATTCTAGCTACTTGATGTGGTGTGAAGTGGTTGGTGCAATTAGCATCTGTAAAGAAATAACTGATTTAACCCATATTGTAATCATTTAATAATACTACCATTTATGAATAGCTGTGTAAGTTGATTATTAAGCAATGCTTGATATATTTCTTGTATTTTTAAGAGATAAATATAATACAGTAATATTATTTTCATTTGCAACTAACCATCTCTGTGTCCATGCACATAGATTGTAACACAAACATTTTAAATAATTAATTATACACACTGATTCTGCACTAGAGGCTTAGTCAGATTTACCTGAGTAGCTCATATAGTTGTTGTAGGGCGTATCATGGTAGTGGGTCAGTCCACAGGTGTCATTGATTGGATCAGGGTCTCTGCAGGCTTTAGATTTTGGGGTCGGGGCTGTGTCAGCACAGAAATCTCCTGTCTCCATTGATGCTGTGGTTTCCTGACATGGGTCATCACAAGATTCTCTCTCACTCACACCCTTGAAGACATGGTACAGACCAAAAATGTGACCCATTTCATGGATCATGGTGTTGTTGTAGCCAAAAGTGCCAAAGTAAGATGGGTTCAATATCATTCCACCTTGAAACAATAGCATATAAAGATTAACAAGTAATACAGTTTAAATTAAATATTACAACCACTTATTCAACAACATGAACTGTACAGTTTAAATGGTTTTGGATTTCAAAGGGGAACTCTGAATTTCATACAAGCAAATCTTTAACATCCTAAAATAGATAAAATTTTGTGCTAAAATGTACTGACACTGGCATTCTATTTTATAATCAACAATGTTATTAAAACAAGCTTAAACATGTGACGTTAGAAAAAAAGCTTGGATTAACAACACAATAATTTATGTAAAATTATGGCCAATTAATATGAATAGCAAAGGAATAGCAAAGAGATATTTGGTGACTATTAAAAAACAAGGTTTGGTTTGCATGAACATTTGTAAAATCCCTTTTGGAGGACCTTGCTACAAATCTGGAGTCAGTGTAATTCCAGAAAGCCATTTAAATGCAGTGAATACACCAGCTTTGAGAGAAGGAGCTACTTTAAATTAAGAAATCCCCATGAGCCAGTGAGACAGCGCTTGGCCATACATGTCTGACAGACACACATTTGCAGCTACACTGGGAGATCAGTGCACCATCGCTGTGGTCCGATTTCAAGTAATTTGGTGATTTATCTGGGTTCAGAACAGAGCAGGGTAATTGCCAAAGCCAGCATCATAAACCAGTTTGGCTATTTTCTGCAAACTAGTCTCACTCCTTTACCTATGTGCACATATAGTCCTCAGACAAAGGATTTTGGTTCATGTAGAACTGTTTCTGGCATTACAGTAAATCAAAAAAGAGCAAGCCCCACAAAACTGGCAATCACAGACATCACCTTACACAGTTGAGGCTGGGACCACTTCTGAAAAATTCACAATCCAAATTCACAACCCAGGCTAACCCTAACACAAATCTACTGCTTGTGTGATATTCTCTTACAATTATTCATCCCAAAAAGTTTAGGACCCCAGTTTATGGGCCACGTTTCAAGTTAGCCTTAAGTTTTGACGCACTTAATGGAATTATTTCATCACTGTATAAACGCATAAACTTACATATTTTTTAAAGCCATGTCATTTATATTTTGACATATACACTGTTGCTCCCTTGTGTTCATCTGAATTGATCACAAAGTATCTAATGTAACCTCAGCCAAGTCTATAAAACAAAGCTATAAGCTACAAAACATGTTTCTGGTTACTTATTATTACATAAAGCCCTTGTATAATGAACTTGTACAACTTGTATAATGAACTTGCATTCCTTCTGCTCAATAGTAGTAGAACCAATGCAGCTTTAAATAATCAATTTTCTTAAGTACTGGGTTTAATGTAGGCCTTTGACCTGACATACTGCAGTGAAAATTTAGAAGGGTGTTTGTGTTAGTATGTGAGCATAGGGGAAGGGAAGTAGTAGGTGCACATATGTGGAATGCATATCATCCCAAGGGTTTATAATGAATCCACCATTCATTATAAACCCTCGGGGTACTAGTTGTGTTTTCTCCCTTTAACAGGTGTTTCTAGTATTAATCCTTAAGTCTAAGCTTATTTAGAACTGGCTATAATTTATGTGGTCATTTTTGTTTTAGTTAGTTGTGAGAATGAGGAATCATACACACATCCGATTCACTGCTCCTTAGCATTTAAAGAGTTATGGATGCTATCATGGGAGGCTATAACTTTGAACTGTTTCTAAACATCTTCTACATAAAACACAAATATCCATCTATATTTTCAAACAACTGTTCTCAAACTAATTCCACCCAATGGAATAGATGAAATGTTATTATTAATTAATTCTGCTAGCATTATGTTGCTTTTATTTTTAAGAGATCCCAACTTCAGCTGCCAAAGTGATCTCATTAACTAAGTAGAGAAGCCAAGTTTAAACTGTCTGTTCATGCACCCCTAATCGATGGGAAGTGTTGCTTACATAAGAGGCCTTCCTGCTTGAAAGAAATCTCTGCTTAAGAGGAGCTGGATCTAACAAAGCCCATTCTGTTTTAATGAGCTTGAAAACATAGCAACAGTGAGTACCATAAAATCAGCTGGAAGGTGAAAGGAGATGGCAGCAGGGCAGAACCTCTCTTTGTTTTTGTTTGGTTGTTACTGCAATATTTCTTTTGTTTTTTGCATTCTTTTGGATGAAGACCAATATGATTAGGCTGTGGGGAAACCTATGCATGCTCCAAGCATTTTCTTTTATTGCTGGGATTACGGTCCATTAATCTTGTAAAGGGAAGTGATGAGAACAATAAGGAAGAGAGAGACCCATTAGTTTAAAGACAAAAAAGAGGAAAAAGGAAATATTTAAAGTCTGCATTTGCAGCCTTAAAGGGAAATTATGATAATAGGAGTGAAAAATCCACCATGAGGGTGGATAAGACAGCCGTCTACTGTCTAAATCTAATTAAATGTTTTCTGAACTCTGTCCTTATCAGTTTGAGCGATATCAACATTTAAGGTTTTATAAAATGCTAAAGCTAATGCACATAGCTAGATGGACCTGCTTCTCACCTTGATGTGTAAGGGCCTCCTTGGCCCAGGGCCATGTGGCAGCCCCAGCAAGTTCTTCTCGAGCCGAGTTGTTGGCAAAGAACACATTGAGTGTGTCAGAGCTGCTCAGGTGAAGCAGATCCTTCAGCTCTTTCACGCTCAGGTAAGCCCTGCAAGATTCAGTCATGGTCAAAATATGTTGTAAAGCTTAACAAGGACAGTTCTAAGTATACAAAGCATGACATTCCAAAGAGTTAGGGATGCTATCATGGGATGCAATAACTTTAAACTGTTTCTAAACATCTTCAAATGTTTCCTTTTTTCATTCATACCAACTATTTTTTAGCTTTAAAATTTCTTAAGGAAACCTATTAGTAGTTCAATAACATACTTAGAATGCATCTGGCTCAGTTAATCCAGATAAGTTATCAGAAACAGCTGAAAGGCTGATTACTGTCATTTTCTTGGCATTTTACATACAGTGGTCCCTTATAGTCAAGCATGAACACACCACAGCACTCCAATGTGAATTTTTTTTCTCTGCATTTAACCCATTTACAAAGTGAAGCAGGGGCTGCCACCAACGAGGGGCAGCCGAGAAGCAGTGTGTGGGGATGGTACCTTGGTCAAGAGTACTTCAGTGCTGCCACAAGCAGTCCAGGGATTCAAACCGACAACCTTCTGATCTCAGGACGAACTCCCTAACCACTAGGCCACCAGCTGCCCCAAATGTCATATTAAAACTGGTGAGTAGTAGAGGAGTTTTGCAACGAGGACAGCAACTTTGCAAAGTTGTGTCCACCAAAGTGCAACATATTTAAGAAGAAAAACGCAAATCCAGGGAACAAGTAAAAGGATAGCCTAATAGTGCCTCAGGAATAAAATGTTTTTTGTCACAGTGATTGATGGTCTCAGGGCAATTGCAACATATAATCATTAAAATGTAGATTGCAGTCATCAAACTACCCAGTTTGTTTACATCAGTGACTGAATTACACAGAAACTGTGGAATATTAAAAGGATTGTCATTTATTACATGCATGAACTTCAGATAAATATCAAAGAAAGGAACAAAAAAATAAAAAGTGCATTATTCTGCTTCATCAAACCAACCAACAAACTTTTTTCAGTCAGGTCACTAATTTTACCATTTCATTTATCTGACAGTCACTTTATAATGGTTACTTACTATTATTATTACTCTCCCATGCTGTCCAGACTGCTTACATAATCTATTTGATTAAATTGATGGGGTAACATGAATCCACAATAGCTTTCTTCTTTCACTCCCTGCTGCAATGAATTACCATGGAGGAGCTTTGAAGTGTGAAAAATATAAAAATATAAAAAAGTTTTATATAAAAAAATGTCACTTGTAGTTATTTTTTCTACTTGCTTTCACAGCCGGAATGCTTTTGCACCTCCTATCATTGACCAGAAGGTTTGAAAAGGTCTGGGCCTTAATGGCCCTTTGTAAAATGACAAAGTGTCTATCCTATTAGCCGAAACACCTACTGTTTGACTGGATTGAGTGCAGTCCTTCTTACATTCATACTTAAGTAAGCCAGCATTAAGAAACTTAACTGGATTGATCCAGGCCCCCAAATCTCTCATATGGTGCCAATGCATAATTTATTCCAAATGATTTAACATTTTACATGAGTAGGCATTACTTACAAAAAAGTATGTTCTGGACTAAGAATTAGTGTTTTCAATCTTTTCAACCCTTTAGCATACTCAAGGCAAAAGCCAGGTCACTGCATTCCACATCCATATTCAGCAATCTATGTAAAAACCCTGTCCTCAAATATAAATAGTGTCACCCTATCTAACAAATCCTTCCATCCAGGTTTATCAGTAAAGCAATTTTTACACCAAACACTGTCCTGAAGCAATTTTATATAAACACAAATTAGTAAAAAAGGTCTCAACACAGCAAAAAATACCATTCACCACACAACAGCAAACAAACTCAGATACTGCATTTATCAACTCAAACCAATCAGTAAAAAGTATGAATGTGTTTTGAGGCGGCAAGACCATTGCATGGTCTTTTCAGCGTGTCTTACTTTATCTTTCTGATTGTCATTTCCTACTCTCTAGCAGCACACAATGCTATCAATACCTTAGGGCAAAGTTTAGGACGTGGTTTAGGACGTCTCTCTTCCAAGACACATAAAGACAGCTACATATCCTTTCAAACTGCTGCTAATGCAACGTTTATGTGCTTAGAGGATAATGTCAAATGGCACTTCAGCCGATTCTCAAAACATTTTTGTCACAGATGTTTGTAGTAAAAATTCAGACTACCTCAGAGTAGTTTTAGCAGAGATTTAACATAAGAGAAGATGTCACTCACTGTTCCAGTATTGGAAAAACACACAACACTGAAATCGGTCAATCATATAAGGCATTGCGATCATTAAAGTTCTTCGAAGTTTCCTTCAGAATCATCAAAAACTGCACAAATTTAATAAGGATTGTGTACTAGCAAGCCACATTAGTAGTTTGAGGGGGATAAAAAAAGGATTATTTTATGTAGTGACTGCTACTTATTATTACTTAACTGCAAAACCATCATACTTCAATTTAGCCTATAATAATGATTTTGTTTAATAATAGTAAAAGTATTTTTTGTAATCAAATGTAACATTTTTACAGAGCACTGTTAAAATCCTTAGAAGAAAGAAGTGAAAAATAACACTGTCACAATCAAAACTTTTGTAATCACTGTGATTTAACTGTACTCCACAAAGGTTTTTTTCTTTATTCATGCATTTATATGACATTAACACTATGCACATATGCATTTATAAAACATATATAATAACATAAAATAATCATTCAATGATCAGCCAGGGCCCACTTGTGCAACCAGAACAGCTCTGACCTGTTTAGGCATGAACTCTACAAGACCTCTGAAAATGTGATGTGGTAGCTGGCACCAAGAAGTTAGCAGCAGATCTTTTCAGCCGTTTAAAGTGGTCATGTGGGGCTTCCACTGCACACCAGGAATACCCCACAATGTCTGCTGTTTAGGAGATGCTCTGACCCAATGGCCAAAAATAGTCGCGGTAGGACGGCATAAATCCGTAAAAATATGTAACATAGAACTCTTCATAAAAATGCATTCAGATACGTTTGTACATATCTACAGTTCTCTGGGGTTGC
>JBBPCY010072986.1:0-10628 GCA_037974405.1 Brachyalestes nurse
CCAGATTGAGACCAGTCTGGACTGGGAACCAGAATGAGACCAGTCTGGACTGGGAACCAGATTGAGACCAGTCTGGACTGGGAACCAGAATGAGACCAGTCTGGACTGGGAACCAGATTGAGACCAGTCTGGAGTGGGTTAGGGAGGGCAGAGCCAGACGACGTTCCCTTCTTACACAGAATGTTGAAGTTCTCCTGGCAGTTTATTCGAAAGAGAACTGTACAATTGCCAGTGGTGTACAGATACAAGAATAAATCCCTTCAGTGTTTTCTGCCATTCAGAAAGACCTTATATGCAAGAAGGGGACTTTGTCCTTGTATGGTTTTTCAATACAAGTAAACTCATTTTCAGATCAGATTTTGTGATGTGACAAAACCAATATATTTACAAAGATCTCCTACATAAGTTTAGCCCCGGTCACTTATGTTTTTCAGCTTTGTGCTGACATACAAATAGAAAATTATAATGTTAAAAATAAATTACATTTGGTACACTAACCCAAGTAAATGTCACAGAAAACAAATTAAATAGAAATGTAGAATACAGATCTTTTAAAAGTGAAGAGATATGAGGTATGATGCATGTTTTGATATTCAGAGAAAATGTGCACGGTGGGTTGATCATGGCTGTGGAGAGAAGACTCACACAGTCTTGCAGGAGAAGCGGCTACAAAAAAGAGTTGGAATAAAAACTATGTTGCAGTGTGTGATTGCTATGGTTACTTTGGTTGTTACTAGGTGGTTCTTGTGGTGTTTCTAGGTGGCGACTAATGAGGCAGCAGTTACATTGTGGCACCTCCAAATGTAACTTTTTAACTTTCTTTGAGGGAACGTTTAGAGACAGGCATCTGGTTCCATTACCTGCTACTGTGAATAATTATGACTTGCTGAGTTTCTTGTGGAGATTTGGAAAGAAGGCAGAGCAGACAGAGACTGAAACAGTGCAGAAAAAGAGGGGCGGCACAATAAAAGGCCAAGGAAACAGATCCATTAAGCACGAGAACCCTGTCACATTACCACATTTTAGTGTCATTACCGTCAACACATTTATCACCAAGAAAAGTGAAGATACAGCCTCAGAGCGGATAACTGAGCTGGCTAAGTATCGGTGCTAAAACAAGCACCCATGCTGGTAGGGGAGAGGGGGTACGGCCCACACACTGTAGGCAGGGGGACTCAGTTTCGCTCAGTGTGGCATTTTAACCACTAGACCAGCTAGGGAGGTTAAAGCCCCCCATTAAAAACACCAATAAAGTGGCGAGAAATTACTCCTTAAAACCAATGTAATGCAAAGATTATTATTACTAACCACAATGCAAATGCCGGCTTTCATTCATTAAATTAGCACTCAGGGCTGAGTATAGGTGTTATTTTCAGATGCTTGCGCCTGAAATGATTCTGTGATTTCTTCTGCACACTAATAAAACTTAAAAAAGAATGATAATGTCTCACACTAATAATAACAGGGTCACCACCAGTCAGTGACTTGTTATTATGCAGGTGCTCTACAATGGTTGCTAAGGTTTAGTTTAAGCAGTTTAGTTCTCCAGGTATTTGTAAGAAATACCCAAGAAATTTTGAAGAAGAGTTTTCTGATTCTGATACATTCAAAAAATGTAGTGTTATAACATGAAAATGTCTTATGGGCAAGGGTGTCATTAGCTCAGGATACTGTTACCCAAAATCATGATCCACATACGGTGAAGCTTTGTTGTTATTCTGATGAGAATTATTTATTAATAATCATTTATTTCTATTTGTGATATGTTATGATATTCCTGTAGTCTGACAATGCATAAATGTTGCTAGATACAGTCCAGATTCCTTTTTTTTTTTTACAGCTGATGAAGTACCCTGCTTTGAGCTGGTCTCAGCATGGATTACAGATCTCATTCTCTATAGTGCATGTCCTGTGGATAGGAGTCAGCTGAGTGTGAATTGGTATGGATCCAGCATAGTGTCATGCTTGGCCTCTCTGCAGACCCTGAACTCCCTAAGAGAGTTCATCTGCAGTGATGCAGCCCCTCCAAAAAGCAGAACTGGGCCGGTCCAGCTGATTAAAGTCCACAGAGCACAGAAGAGAGTGGATGTGACTAGAAGGGACGGGTCAGGTGAGACACTTGTTAGGTAAAGGTCACCTCTAGAAGAGAAATATGAATCTGGAGTGATACTCCTGTTCGGTTTTGATATCTAAAAGGGCTGCACTTTTGAAAAAGGAAGAAAATGATCAGAGATTAGTACATTTGTAAAGAACAATGTTCCCTAATAGTACTGGTCCCTTTCAGGAAGCGTTAGCTCTTGAGCAGCAAACATTGTTAATTTAAACATTGTTCCAATTAAAATACACAGTAGTTTTTTGTTATGTTCTGGGACAGTTTGGGTAATAGGTGCGGCGTAGTGCTGGGTGAGGTAGAGGTGGAGCTAGTGTTGGGTTGGGTGGAGGTGGAGGTAGTTTTGGGTGAGGTTTAGGTAGTGTTGGGTGAGGTGGAGGTGGAGGTAGTGTTGGGTGAGGTGGAGGTGGAGGTAGTGTTGGGTGAGGTGGAGGTGGAGGTAGTGTTGGGTTGGTTGATGTCACATTTTATGTTTCAAAATTCTCTGCACATTCTCTACTGGGGACAGGTCAGGACTGCAGACAGGCCAGTCTAGTACTGTCCTCTCTTCTTCCACAGCCATGCCTTTGTACTGTGTGCAGAAAGTGGTTTTGCCTTGTTGGAAAATGCAGGGAACTCTCTGGAAAAGATGTCCTCTTCAAAGCAACTCTAAATTCTCAGTGTGCTTTTCTGAATGTATGCTGTCATCAAAGAAGTAGAAATGACTTTTGCCAAGCGCTCTGACCCAGCCCCATACCAGACAGACTCTGGCCTTTGGACTTGTTGCTGATAACCGTCTGGATGGTCCTTTTTGACTTTGGTAAAAGGTAGCCATTTCTTCCAAAAGAGCCGTGGAATACTGATTCATGTGATCACACCACGTTTCCTCTGTGTGAAGGTCTTACCCAGATTCCGGTGATCCCAGAGAAGGCAACATCACTCTGGATGTGGTTAACATAAAGCTCCTTTTTTGTGGTTGTCAAGGGTTTGCCAAAGTGGTCCCTTGCTCCTGTGATGATATCAGCTGTTGATGAATGATGGTTCCTGATGCTGTGATATTGATCTGAGGGATCGAATCTCACAGGTCAGCTTCAGCTTCACCCCTCATTGCCCCTTAAATGCTGAAATTTCTCCAGATCCCTTGAATCGTTTAAGGGAAATTCTCTCCCAGTCTGTCTTTAAGGAACATTGTTTTTAAACATTTCCATAATTTTTTCATACACTTGCTGTCTAACTGGAGATCCTCTGTCATTGCTCCTCAAAGACTCAGCCCTTTGTGGATACTCACTCGTTCCCATCACCTGTTTGAAAACATTTTTACCTCATTACTAGCCCTAAATTGCCTCCATCCCATGGACTGTGCTGCACTACACCATCGCGGTGACTAGTAGGGGGGATGTGTCTTCATTCTGGCGCCCTCTGAAGTAGGGCAGGCACAAAGTACTTTCTAGGCACTAGCTTGACAACCATTTAGACAAAAATGAAATAAAAGTAAATAAAAATAAAGCTAAAATTTGAAATGTTTTGGTGTGTTTAGATTCAGCTTCATTTTCTCACATCTCCTAAAGTTCCATTTGGCTCTTTCAGCAAAATGGCCACCAATGACCCTTAAATATTCAGCAGCCAGTACATGCCTGTGCAAATAACTCATGAAGTAATGGTTAAAAGTTCACACCCTGCATCACTACCACATTGTTTGGGTGCATATCAGACTTCATTTTATGTTGCAACATTTCAGTATCTTGAGAACTGCTTAAATTAATTTATTGAACTTATGTTATGTTTACACCTGGCTCACATCTACTACAGCTCCTCAACCAAACGGCTGCCAATAGGCAATCAAAACCCAGCAGCCAAAATATACCAGCATGAATGGATAATCTTCGTGAAATTTTGTTGCCGCATTCGTCATGGCGTGAAGCAGTTTAATCATTCAACCTCTTGAGCCAGCTTGGGCATTCTGCTTGGACCCCACTGACTTCTGTGTGAACTTCTGAACTTCTGTGGTGGATAAATACTCTACATCTGTTTGTGGAATTCTGTGTTAGATTTATACCAGATGTAACCAGACCCCTATCTACTACAGCATTTCATTTTTGACTCTACAGTCCACTGAAAACGATTTCCAAATAATTTCCAAATATGAGACACCTTTATGCTGCAGAGGGTATCTTCCATAGATATAATTTTTACCCAGCCTTTCTGTAATTATGTCATTTTTGATGAGATGAGCAACACCTGCAGGTTTCTGATGTGGCTTCCTTATTACTGAATCTTCTTATTCGGTATTCCTTATTTTTGAATCTTCTTATTTATCTTCTCATTGTTTATACCTTTTTAGATTCCTAATTTAAAACTAGAACTAATAAAAAAAAGATTCAAAGTTGTATTGTCATATGTACAAAGTACAGTGTGCAGTAAAATTCTTACTTGTATGTTTCTCCAAAGAACATTTACAAATACAGTAACAGTTACAAATAAACGCAATTATCATACAATACAATAAATACAAATGACAACATTCACCCTGAGGAAGTACGTGATATGTGACAGAGCATTGTAGCAATATAAAGTGTTGCAGTGGGTAAAGTTTGCAATACAGAGAATGTGCAGATTGGGGATCATGGAAAAGGTCATGTGCAAAGTGACAGTGTATAATTTAGCAGTAATATTGTACATTTGTGTGTGTTGAACAGTCTGTCTCTGAATCACAGTCTGTCTCTGAATCACAGTCTGTCTCTGAATCACAGTCATGTACGGAGAGTCCTGAGCCTCAGAGTGTCAGTGCAGGGAGAAGTGATCTAAGCAATATTTACTCCTCTTTGCCAAGTCTCCTTCTCCTGAGTGGAGCAGGATGTACCAGGATGTGACACACCCTGTGAGGACAGTCTTCACAGCACACCTGTAGAGGAATGAGGTAGACAGGCTTTCCTCAGATGCCTCAGAGGAATTGAAGCTGTTTGTGAATCTTTTAATGGTAGCTGCCATGTGTTCTGTACACCTGAGGTTAGAACTGAGGGTGATAGACTGTTTTGGTGGTGATACAGTCATTCACACAGTTCTTCACGAGGTTTGTGAACACTGCTTACTCATCCAGGCCCGAGGATGAATTCCTGGACATAATTCAAAGCAGTCCTGTAGTTGTGTGTCTGGTGTCCAGCGCTGTACAAACTGCTTGCTTTTCAGCTTCTGTTGGTAAACAGGTAGCAAGCAGCACAGAGGCACGGTCCGACAGGCAGTTAGTGAGAGAAGAGATAGCACCCCTAGTGCAGCAGGAGACATGCTGTTGTTGTTTGGTTAAAATCTCCTGCAGTAATAAACAGTTCTCTAATGTGGTGATGCTCAGTTCTGAGGCTACAGCGGAATGTAAACCACGGCCATGAACACCAGAAAACTCTTATCAGGTAGAATGGCCAGCACTTGATCAATAATTAGTCAAGGTCGGGAGTGCAGTTCTGTGAAGTTCCTTCTAGCTCTGTACACAGTGAGTTAATGAGAAACCTCACCTCCTCTCTTCTTCCCGATGATTCTGTCCGACTGAAAACCCTTTCGGAGGGACTGCCTGGTCGAGCGTGCTGCTGCTGAACCACGACTCCGTGAAGCAGAACACAGTAATTCCTCAGCTCTCTGTGGAATTCAAGTGTTCCTCTCAGATCATACAGTTTGTTGTCCAAAGACTGAAAATTGTCCAGGACCATGCTGGGTCTCTCAGGTCATAGCCGGTGGCGTTTCATTCTCACCTGCCTGCTGGTGATTCCGGCTGCGCTCTCTGGAGTGGCCACAGCCGTGTTGTTCACGGGGGAACAAAGACACCAGCTCTGGCTCTAAAATGGTAACTGTTGCATCTTGCTGAATTGTTTTGCCTATTTTTAGGAGTGTTTATTGATCACACTCCTATAGTACAAACTGTTTGGAAGAATAATGAGACAAACAAGACCTTTTCTATTAAATTAACAAGCCTGCAGAGAGCGACGTTCCACACCTTGCCACAAGTCGGTGAAAATTGGTTGTTTTGAAATTCATGGCTCAAACAGCTTAATTTGTTCAGAAATGTCCAAATGTTAGCTACAGCCATGTGAAAAAGAAAGTACACAGTTTTTGGTTTTATTCATCAGTACATAATCTGGTCCTCAGCAGGCGCTAAAATTATTTAAAGCTTACCATAGGTGTAAAACAGCACGCAACAAATTCTGCTGTGACATTGTTTATTTAACAAAAACGGAACCAAAATAGAAAGTCTAAGTTTGAAAAACTAAATACACCCCATGATCCAGCTTGTAGAACCACCTTTAGCAGCAATAACGTAATCAGTTTCTGTTTGACTTCATCAGTCTTTCACTTTGTCATGGAGGAGTTTTGGCTCACTCTTCTTTACAGTGTTGCATCGATTAACTAATTAATTAGTTTGTGGGCATTTGTTTATGCACAGCTTTCAAGATACTGTTGCAGCATTTCAGGCAAGTTGGGGTCTAGACCTTCACTGAGCCTCTTCAAAACATTTTACATTTATGTTTGAGTTTACGGCATTTAGCAGACGCTCTTCTCCAGAGCGACGTACATCAGTGCTCACGTCGTCCACATCTGTAGAGCTAGACCCAAATCAACATCTGCTTTAACCAAGTTACTGCCAGCTGAGTTACACACATTAACAAACCTGTAAAAAGAAAAAAAGTCAGAGGAAAAACAGTTAAGAGGGTAAGAGCCCGAGGGTTGTTTTGTTTATAATATATAAGAAAAAATGTATAAGAGAAAAGGGAGAGGACTGGTTAGTCACCAAGGTGCTCCCTGAAGACGAGGGTCTTGAAGACAGTGAGGGACTCCAGATCTGATCAGAAGAGGAAGTTGGTTCCACCACTGGGGGGCCGAGACTGAGATCAGTCTTGATGCAGGTCTTCCTCTTCTTCTGAGCAACAGAGGTTCAAGACGAGCGGTTTTATTTTTCAGTCATTCTGTTGTAGATTTTCTTGGTGTGCTTGGGATCATTGTCCTGTTGCGTGGCCCAATCTCAGCCCAGTTTTAGCCTCATATCTGACTCTGGAGTACTTATACAGAGGAGTTCAGGATCGACTCAGTGACGACAAGCTGCTCGGGTTCTGTGGCTGCAAAACAAACCCAAATCATCACCACCATGCTTTACAGTTGCTATTAGGTGTTTGTGCTGATCTGCTGTAGCGCTGTGCATTATGGCCACACATCTCCACTTTAGTCTCGTCAGTCCAAAGGACATTGTTCCAGAAGTTTTGTGGCTTGTTCAGATGCAACTTTGCAAGACGTGCTGCCATGTTGTTTTTAGGGAAAAGAGGTTTTCTTCCAAACAAGCCATATTTGTTAAGTCTGTAATTTTCTAAATGAACTTTAACATCTAGCGAGGCCTGTAGAGTCTGTGGTATAGCTGGTGGGTTTTCTAAATTTCTGAGCATTGCACTTCGGGCGAATTTGCTGGGATGTCCACTCCTGGAAAGACTTGCATGTTTTTCACTGGTAGACTGATGGAATTCAGTTTGTCTGGAAATGGCCTTACAACCCTTCCTAGACTGATGGGCAACAACAAGTGGTTCTCTAAGATTATTGCTTTCTTCCTTGGCATTGTGTTAACACACACCTGAAGGCTCTAAACCAGCAAACTGCCAAATCTTCTGCCAAATCAGTGATAATCAGTCAATCAGGGGCATTTGATTAGCAGCACCTGCTATTAATGACACTGTGTAAAATGTAAAAGTATTTTAAACCCATATAAATAAAACAGGGTGTACTTTCTTGTTTCACATGAGTGTATTTTATTTTAAATATGTCTATGTGAGCCTTAAAGGTTTTAGGATTCTCTCTACAGTTTGTGCATTTGTTTGCAAATTTGTCTGTAAAAAATCTGTCTGATTCAATTTAATTCAAGTTAAACGTAAGTTTACTTTAATGAACATGTTATTTCAGCTTAGAAATGCATGTTCAAACTATACTGAACTTATTCACATGAATTCTGTTCATAAGTTCCATTTAGTGGTTCCAGCTTATTTATTTTAGTTAAAGTAAAGTGGCCACTGTGTCCTTGCTCCAGGGGGCTGCCCTTTATTGTACTAATGATTGTAAGTCGCTCTGAATAATGGTGTCTGTAATTAAAAAAAAGAAAGAAAGCCTTGATATAACTTTTCTATTGAAGATTATGTAAAGACTTTTTCTACCTTATGAATTGCAGTTATAATGCAGCATTTTTAGACAAAATCTCACCTTTATTGCATACAATAACTTTTTTTTTTTTACAAAAAAAGACAATGAAAACAAGCTTTTGATGTATTTGAGTCCTCAAGAATTGCTCAGTGTAAAGATACACAGAGTGGGTGCAGTGAAGTGTTGAAGGTTTGCTTAAAAATTCATCTTACACTTATAAAATTTCCAACAAAATGAAGTGGATCTGGGTGTGTACTGGGTGGATTTCATCATGATTTCAGAGTCCTTTACTTCGTAGATAAAATAACTATTTAAATATGTGCCTATAACAGCAGCTTTGCTCTACAGAAAATATACATTTGATCTTACATTGAACATCCTGATCATTTTTGAGGGATCTTTGGATGTGAAGTGTTGCAGACCCAGCAGAGCAGCTGTCCTTCTCTTATTTGTGCTCTACAAGACAAGAAAATATGCCATGAGATCAAAATGTCATTGCAAACATAACAAATAGCGTCACATTTTACCTTCATCAGCTCTTCCACTTAAATCTTTTGCAAGGCAGTCCAAAATGTCTTTCAGAGTTTGTCTCCTGTGCCTTCTCTGCAGAGAAAGGTTCCTTAATACAGCGAGATTTGTTTTTTTCCCCGTTTGATGCATAAATCTCCTGAATCAGAATCAAATGGATTTCAGGCTGTATGAACTGCCCCCCAGCCCCTCTCACCTCACACTACCTCTTCTGTGCCCAGATACTCATGCTGAGGTAAGCTGGCTAAATTTGTCGACTTGTCAGCTGCTATTGAATTTGAGATTGGTTTTGATTTGGGGCCTGCTTTCAGACTAACCCCCCTCCCCCCCTCTCCCATCCACAGCTCTGCTTCACAGACCAGGCCATCCGTCCTTTAGTGGCACGTATCATTATTTAGCAGGTAGAGACACAGAGTCTGCCGCTCACGGGTCATTTCTGTAATACGTCTCATTAGTATTCTGCATCTTTCTGGGATGGATGACTCCTGGGTGACAGTGGCTGCTCCTCCAGTGATGATGTGTAGACACTCAGACGGCCCACAGTTCCACAGCAGCGCTGTCACACTCATCATTTTCTCACCACACCTGCATGCAACTATGAGATTTTACATTTCTCCCCTTGACATTTCACCACCATTTGAGTGATGGTCATTAGCACCTGTATCCTTCCAAATACTTTTCATTTTACTTTTTGTAATTATTGAGGTCATTTGTTGTCTGTGTGGCTCAGAGGAACATACACTGCTGGCACATTTCACACATAAAATTCACTTTATGTGGTGGAGGGATTTCAAGGGTTTGCATCAGGCCTGCTAAGCCTCTGGGCAGTGCTTTTAGGAATTTCTTTTTCACACTGAACATTTTTTCCTCCCTCACAGCTGATCCTGATATAGTAGAAAACGATGGCTGTGATTACCTTTGCAGCATTTAAAGGAAGCCATAATGTAAGGCCCTGCAATTTGATAGGAGAGAGTTAATGAGTTCCCAATGGTTTCAGAAGCTTGTTTTGCTAAACCAACTGTGGACAGAATAGCTTGGTTATTACATTTACAGTATACATACTATTACATTTCATATCAGTAGTTATGTGCTGCATATTTATTGATAAAACGGAACCATGCTCTGTAAATGCCAACATTAAGGAAGTATGCAAGAAGATGCAATTGCCATAGGGCCTGCAGTCTTTTGGCAACATAGTGTAACAAGAGAAAGAGAAACTACTGCCTGTTTATAACCCAAAGACCCTTTGGTAGCTAATGCAGGAATCATCCAGGTTAGTAATCCTGCCCTAAGGTATTTTATTGTTATTTCTTCTGTCATATTTTAAAATATCATATCATTTGTAGGCAGTGTTCATGGTGTGTGTGGATGTATTTGTTTTTATAGCTCCTAAAAGAACCGTAATCCACATTTTCAAACACTTTGATTTGTTGGAGAAATACAAGTCAGGAACCAAGAAGATCAGTTTAGTGTTTGAAAAGAAATGTTACTTTTGAGACAAATATATGGAGCTGATCTCTCTTGCAAACTAATTTCAGCTGACCATGGTTGTATAATTTGCGCAATGTTTAAGCAAACATGTTTTAATTTTGCTCTGTCAGTACATTTCTCATGTGGGTGTGAGTCAGTCTCATTTGGTATAAAATAGGGCTGCCACGATTGGTCGACTAGTCACGATTACGTCGACTATCAAAATCGTGAGGACTAATTTAATAGTTGACGCGTCGTTTATTTTTTTGAAGCTTTATAAGACCGTCTCTGGTATCATGGCAACCCAGCAACCCGAGTTGGCAGCCCTGCAAGAGTCTTGTGTAGATTTGGTCAGAGTGTAGTAAAATTTCAGGGGTTA
>JBBPCY010072987.1:0-10627 GCA_037974405.1 Brachyalestes nurse
ATATTGAGCGGAATTAAGTTCTTCGGATCGGCCCTCCAACACAGTTCAGATTTTTCATGTGGCCCCCTGTAGAAATTGACTGCCCATCCCTGTCCTAACCACTAGACCATCCAGCTGCACTTTTACTTTCTTTGTATGATTTGCTGTGTTCTAGATTGGAATGGAGTCCATGTGAAGTACTCTGAAGGACTCTTATTATGTCTAAAAATTTTTACTAATGTATCCTCTCTGTGGGGCTAAATGCTAAAGCTAACTGCTAACGGCTAAACACGCATGTTTCTTCGTGATGCTGAGATAAAAACGTTCGTTTGGGACTATTTGGCCCTTAGTTTGGACTATCTTTGTCCCATTTGACCCCGTTGATGTACAGAATCATACACATCGTCCGAATCAGTCGACCTCGAACTAAGCGGCAGGTATATTAATATTACTGTATATGAAAGTATTCTTGAGACATTACATGCACAAAAAAACTGAAAACAAAAAATTGCACTAAAACACACTCCCTAAAGGTAATTTTTTCTGCCCTAAAATCCACACACTGTTTATCTGACATATCGCGACTCTCACACGGAGCTTCTGGGCTCAGATAAACTGTTCGGTGCCCCCAGCAGTGCAGCAGTGCAGCAGTGAAAAATGTCCCTTAAACAGTTTCCAGCTCCGCCACTTTCCGAACGTTCTTTAGACTGTTTATACCGGTACTGCGGTATAAGAACAATTCATATAATAACTATAATAAAACCCGGTATACTGTCCAGCACGAGGTATGACAATTACCCACCGCAGTGGGTTCAGAAAAGAATCACCCCTTCAAAATATTTTGTTGCTTTGCAACCTGAAATGAAGACACACAAAAAAAAAACAATTTTCCAGCTGTAATTAGTTAATGTAACTTATTCAAGTGAAAGATAAAAGGACAAAACTGAGGTTTTGACTGCTGGACCTCAGAAGTTTTCAAAATACATTTATAAATGCACTTTACATTATCCAAATCTCAAAGTGCCTACAGAATTTGAAAATGAGAAAAGAAAGAGATAAATAAATATAAAAAATGTATATGCATGTTACTTAGGCTAAAACATGTTTTAAGCATGTTTTGCAGGTTGTGCTTGGTCCTCTGGATCTAAAGTGAAGCTGTGTTTAAAGAACTTGGGCATTAGTTAGATACTCTGTTAACTTTTCTTTACATGTTAACTTTTCAAGAGACAGAAATAATGATTCATGCGTTTGTATCATCGTGCCTAGACTGGACTGCAATAAGTTATGTGCCTTAGTCAAAAAACTGTGCTGTAGCTTCAACTGGTTTGAAACGGCAGCTCAGCTTCTCACAAAGTCTAGGCACTTTAATGGTATTAGTCCAGTGCTGGCTCCCTTCACCGGCTCCCAGTGAAATTTAAAAACTATTCTTGTTAACCTATCAAGCCCTATAAGGTGAGGTTCTGAAGATCTCTGTGAACTGCTGACTGCGTCCATACGAGTTCCAGGTTTCTATGGTCCTCTAGCTATGGACTGTTAGTGATTCCTAGAACAGCTGTTAGAGGAAGGCAGAGCGTGCTGGAATGATCTGCCCCTGGATGTGAGGCAGTCAGACTCTTTTGCCACGCTTCCATCCCTTGGCTTTTAATAGTGGTGAGTCAATGTGACTTTATATTTTGCTGTACATTTTGGTTGCACTTATTTATTATTTTTTTTTGTTTTGTACACTCCTGGAATACATTGCTTTTAGGATTTATTGTAAAGTACTTTATAGCTTATATACATACACATTTACTTTCTCACAATGACCACTCTTTGCCATAAATTACTGCTTCAAAGTTGCTATAGGCCTCTTGATAGCCTGACTGACGAAATTCTTCCTCACTCTTCCAGCCAGTTTGGAGGGACGGCCTGATCCAGAGGGGGTCCTAGTAGTATCAAATACTTTCCTAATTTCTTAATGATAGACTTCACTGTGCTCCTAGGGATTGATAAAGTCTTTGTATTTTTGTATCTTTATCGCTGAGATCTTTTCACAGTGCCTTGCCACCGGTATTTGACTTCAGTTCCTCGACTGGAACTCTGTTTTTATGCTGAACTAATCAAAACATGACTACAACTGATCAGAAGTGGTAGGCAATTAGCTTATTGTGCAACAAAGAAGGTTTTTAGTTACACCTGACTGGGATGATCCTTTATCCATTACGATGATTCTGGTATTTTATTTTATTTTTCTGAACTGTTGCCACCATATCATTCACTTTGAGGCGTAAATAAAGCTGAAAAAATTGTGTACACTCATATCAGGCTGCAAAACAAGAAAATGTGAATATTTTGAAGAGGCTGACTCTTCTAATTCCACTGTATGCATGAAGTGGCACAAAGGGTTAATCAGTTGAAACATGCGATCCTTGTATTCTGGGTAGAGTTTGGTAATTACCTTATTTGCAGTGCTTGGAGCCTCAGGCCACTGTAGTCTACCTCCCTCTGTTCAAACTCCTTCCATTCCTCATCCTCCTGCCAAAAGAAAAAGGAGGGGGAGATGATGTCAGGCCTTCATTACAAAGTTCTACCTTCCTAAGCCTGTGGGTCCCACACCAGTGCAGGCCTAATTAAAGCATGTGCTGAACAAATCACACCACCAGAACCACTGGCTCTAGATATACAACAAAGATCTGCAAAACATAGCTGTCCTGTGACTCACCTCAAAACCACTGGTGTTTTATATAATGAATAGTAACCTTGCATTTGTATTTAACCCCTATATGCTTTACTAATAGTGTCACTTGTGTGTTCCTGAGAGGCTGGCCAGAATGTTTCATCCAAATCAGGGCTAATTAAAAGGCCTACTAGGCATTTTTAACCTAATCTCTTCAACACCTGCCTACCGGCTTCGATTGCACTTCTGTAAATATGCCACATGTCAAGAGGTTTCCTGTTTTTGTCACAACGGAAGATGTAGAAATGACTGTCCGCGATAATAAACCATACGCTACAGACGGGCAGACAAAGGTTAAAAAAACATTGGCATATTTATTTAAAGGCCCATAAGGCATCCTCTACTTAAGATTTTCTGCTATAGACCAAAAGACAGTCATAACTGAAGTAAAAAATATGCAACAGGCACCAAAAAAAGAGGAATAAACCGTTTAAGTCTACGGTTTAAATTAAAGAGCTGAATAATCGCCCTTATTTCGCAGGGTAATCCCTGTCACACTGAAATATTCTGTAACTGCCAGAGGACTGAGCAAAGCTTGTACAGGACACACAGTACTACGATAACAGTCTTCAGTAGGAGAGCATGTACAATTGGTTGAATCCCTATCCGGGTCTAAATGTTAAGCCAGCTTGGCCTTTAGCATGGCACAGAGGATTCTCCAAGTCAAGCAGCTTCTTTAGAAATGCAGAGTTTTAAACTCTGGCACAGAAAACATTGTCTTGATTATTTATCCTGGAAATTTGGCAAAATGCAAAGACTCTTAAGTAAATGTGCTTGTCAATAAGATCTACAATAATAGATTTATTATATTTATTGCCTATGCTGAGAAATGAAAACCATTATGTATTGGTATTATACATAGAATGTACTACCACAGCATTTCAAAACAATAATTTAGTCAAAGACTAGTGGAACATTTTGTCTCTGGAAACGTGGAAAAACGCAAAGATGCTTCTAGCTAAGAATAAGAGAAGTACCATATTCTTATTCTTAAGTACCTTACACTTATTTCTACCCTCTATCTGAGAATAAGAACCTGAGAACAAAATAACACTTTTGATATATTTGCTGCCCACGCTGTTTAGATAACCATCACGGGTGTTACTCAATACTAAGAGAGAAATATCAGAATTTTGTAGCCAGTTTGAGACCAAAACTGTAATTTATAAGAACAGAATACCTTTATGAAATGGTATCACACATAGAAAAAGATTCCAAAGCATTTCACCAGCACAGGTGTTACAAAATGAGAAATATAAATCTTAGATTGAACAGTAACAGGACAACAGTTATAACAGTAACAGAGCGCTAGATGTAACAGTAACAGGGCGTTAGATTAACTGGTTACTAACATTAGATGTAACCATAACTGGACATTAGATTTAACAGTAACAGGGCGTTAGATTTAACTGTAACAGGGAGTTAGATTTAACGGTACCAGGACATTAGTTGTAACAGTAACAGAGCGCTAGATTAACTGGTCACTAACATTAGATTTAACAGTAAAAGGGCGTTAGATTTAAGAGCAACAGGGCGTTAGATGTAACAGTAACGGGGCGTTAGATGTAACAGTAACGGGGCGTTAGATGTAACAGTAACAGGGCGTTAGATTAACTGGTTATTAACATTAGATTGGCATTAGATTTAACAGTAAATGGACATTTCATTTAACACTAACTGGTGATAAATTGCCCAAGCACAGCCTCCCAATATGGTAGCAATATGTCAACAGTACTGATCTCAATACAATGTATACCAAAAATCTCAGCCAAAACTGCAGCAGGCTGCCTCGACGTGAACTAAAATAGTGTCTAGTTTCACAAACGCTTTGTATTCAGGGGTCTGAAGTATTTCTTTCCTCCAAAAGCAAGCGTTTCATAACATATGTGACACCATGCTATGGGGGGAACTACACCCAATAGCTAGGTCAGCTTAGATTAGAGCCAGCCAGATAAACCTCCGGCCTAAAGAAACTGATTCTGGTGAACATATGGCAGTCCGTCAGTGGGTGGCATTTTGAAAATCATATTTGTAAAACGACAGTCACAATTAAACTGGGTGGTAAAAGTCCTCGACAGAACATGGAGCAGAACAACACATGGCTGTACTAAATCTGGACTGGAGGCAGGATGACTCTGCAGCAGATCAGGACACTGTCAGCCTGCTACACGAGGGGGCTTCTCCTCCAACTCACCGCTCCACCTTAAAAGGCAGATAGGATCTGTCCTAGAGACTGAAGGGGCTTCGGAACAGACCTAATCCTCTTTTTAAGTGGACCCAGAAATTCAACACAAAACGTCACCGCTAGCCGTCCTACCTTAAAAACGGGAGTCATAATAGTACTAATACACTTTCTAAGGTAGCCCGAACGATTAAAAAAAGCGAGGCTAACTTCACAACTAGCCGTTCCACCTTAAAAGGGCCTCCAGAATGTCACCGCTGCACTTTTTAAGGTGGACTGAGAAATTCAAAACACGAGGCTAACTTCATAGCTAGCCGGGGTCAGCGGGTCTAACGCTATCCCTGACGCAGGGCAGATTTCACGAACACGGCTTCCACATGGACAGAAACTAGACTGTACAAACACATTTTTAATTGAAGTACCTTGGCATTTTATTAATAATACGACAAGATAATGGTGAGCTTAACCCACGCTAGCATGTATGCTAACTAACCGGTATGTTACCAAAGTGTGTGAGTTTGAGTGTGTGATTGTGTGTGTACGACAGTTTCTGTGTGTATGTGTGTGTCTGTCTGTCTCTCCGAGTGTGTATAAATGAGTGACTGCGTCTGTATGAGCGTGAATGTGTGCGTGTGTGTGAGTGAGAGAGAGAGAGAGAGAGAGAGGGAGAGAGAGTGGGGAGCTCTACTTAGCTCCACTTTTCTGACACATGCCTTCTCAGTCAGGGCGTCCGGGTTTTCGTTCTTGGTCGACTTCTCCTTCTCCTTCTTGGTCTTCTTCAGGGGGGTGGGTGTGCTGGCAGTGGCCGGCTCCTTGCCCTTGCCCTTTTCTTTCTTCTTCTTTTTATCTCTCTTGGCGAAGAAGTCGTCCAGGCTCCTCTCCGCGCCGGCCGGGGGCCCCTCCGCCATGTCCATGATCTTCACCACACTGAGGAGGTTTATCAAAGCTTCAGACAGTCAGTGAACCTACAGACAGGACCTCACACACACCAGAGAGGAAGAGTGTGTGGAGCAGGGCTGGTGGAGCTGGTCTGTCCGGGCGAGAGAGAGACAGAGAGAGTGAGGAGAGGAGCCCGGCCTGGACTCATGGACGAGAGACTCACACCCTGCACACGACTCTGACTGAACCTCCTCTACCACACACAGCACTCAGGAGTATCACAATAAAAGTCCCTACAACACACAAACAGGAGTATCTGAGCAAAACTAAAGTCCCATTACAAAACTCCACTACCACACACACAACCTGGAACGACAAAATAGAGGTAAAAGCCTTTTATCTAAATATTAATTCAGATTATTAGTAATATATATCTGCGTGTAACTAATAATTACTACATGTGTTACTGGAAAATAGAACACATATATGTGTTATTTGGAAAATACGATTTTTTTAACAATTAGTGTTTTTTTTATACAGACAAGGAAAGTTGAGAATAACGGATTAAAAAAACCGTTTGTTTCATGCGCACAGGTCAGTCATTCTGCTCACGAGGGAGTTTTTAATGAATTTACAAAAAACAATTGGAAGCCATGTAAAATTAAACTGGATAAATGTGTACTTTTTTAAATAAAAAGGAGTAACAAAACAACACTAAAGTCCCTTTTCAGCATGTTCATCAGTTAAAAACGACGAATACTGAGAATAACCGATTATTCAAAAACCTCAGAAAGAATTATTAATAAATCCACACACAAAGCCATTAAAACAAACTGGAAAACATTATTCAATTAGTATATTTTTTACATTTTTAAATAAAAAGGACAAAATAAAAGGAGAATAACGGATTAAAAAAATGAAAGAAAAATGATCGACAACATAATATATAATTTTTAGAATGTTTATGCAAGTTGTTTACTGCAGTCAATAACACACTGATGAAACAAATATTTAATATTGTGCATAATGTTTGTGGTTCGTGTAAAATCAGTGTAATGCATAAGTTCTGACGGGAAAGCAGTCCTGAATAAATCCTGAGAGACAGTAATTGTGAGATAATACTCTACCTTTACTTGTCTGAAAGGTTAGAACTCTCTTATTTTAGGTGTAAAATCATACTCATATATTAACATTGAGTTTTTTTGTATATTCTTACTACAGGGCTAAGCTCTAGGACACTGTAACTTTAGTTATATACACTAGACATATAGCCTAAATGCAGAATGTGTATAATGGGGCAAAAACGAACCTTTTCCCTTTCTTCCACCCCCACCAGTGTTAGTGAAACCCTCAGGACACGTTTTTCACCAAACCTGTCACAATATGGAGGAGAGATCCATCATGATTTCTGATTCCCGTTCGCCAGTGATACTGGCTGCTTCTGGACCAAAATTCTCAAATCCTGTCTGAAATGACAATAAAACATTCACAGATGAAGTTTACCTTTCAAATTGCTTACATCTGAGAACATCAAAATGTCATTCATCTGATGCGTCATCCATAAATGTATATATAAAGTCTAGTGTCATGAACTGTTCTTCATTATATATGAATTTGTTTCATATATGCTCATATATTTTCATTATTTTATTTCTGAAGTGTACTTTCAACTCCATTTAAAAGTAAGAAAATGCATAGTAATAAAACAAATGCATTGCTTTTGTAAGTAAGCAGTGCCAACAGTAGCTGTTGAATGAGTACAACAGTAAAGTGCTCCAGTAATTCCATTTCATAATATTATTTAGTGGCTTTTTTAACGCCTGCTTATACTTGTTTACTCCTCAAACACAGCTTCACATTTTTTTAATCCAGATGTTAAGTTTACACATTCGGCAGAACAAAATCCCGTGCTGCTTTGGAGGGTTTTTGTCCCGACTGCATGTGTGTGTGTGCGTGTGTGTGTGTGACGTTGCCCTGGCTGACAGTGTGAATAGAAAAAGCTTCATTCAGCACATGCAGTGAACAGGACCGGTTCCAGAAGCACTGAGCTTTTAAATGAGCTGGTAAAAGGTGTAGTTCAGCAGTGCTGACCTGAACACTGCAGACTGAGGCGCACGTGTCACAGCCTGTCTTACGTTTTACAAAGAACTGAAGTGTATCAACAGCATGCAAACAAGTCAAGGCATCGAAAACAGAAATGTGTAGTCAGTTATATTTCAATTATAATGCCTTTTTTTTTCCAGTTTTGTAGTTTTTCTCTTAGTCTAAAGCGAGTAAAAGTTTACTGACTGTTGTAATTTGTGCATTTTCTTTCATATTTTGTTCAGTCTTCACTCTCCAGCCAACAACAACAAAACATGCCTGAAATCATTTCGCATTTATATTTCAAATATAAAAAAATGATGACGACGACGATGATTGTTTTCGTTATTGCTACGTTCAATAACAAATAACACAGGTCAACAAAAAAAAATTAATTTTGTAATCAGCAGAAACCACAACACACTTTTCTAAACCAGTTTTTCATGCTGATTTCAGATCTGCTTTCAGTTTTTTTCAGTCGCATCAACTTTTTGAATTATGAGTCATATTAGACTTGCAATAGACTTTTTATTAAACCACCAATCAAGTAACTGTTTCAATATTTTCAGTGTGAAGTCAGATAGACTCACACTGTGGCATAGATATAATGATCAGTGTCAGTCAGAGACCACTGTTTCTTCAAAAACGCTCAGCATATTATTATTATATACTAATTCATGCAATATATAACTAGCTTCATCACAAACACTGTACATGCTAGGGAAAAATTAAACACAGATTTGAACACTTAAGGAATTATCAATTAATTCAGTAATGACCTGATAACAACCTAATACATTTCTAAGGAAGTATTTACATACCAAACAGCGGTTCAGCTTGTTGCTCGCTGCTACAGAGAGAGCGCCGGTAGAGATGTACTAAAGGGAAGAAGATTGAAGTATTAGCTGGGGGTTGGAAAATATCAGAATCTGATTTAGAAAACCGTTTGGATCCTAGAAGGAAACTGGGTACCAATTTACAATAAGGCTACCCTTATAAAGGATATATAAATACTTTATAATCAGATTGATAATTAGGTTTATCACTCATTAATAAACAGTTATAAACAAATTATAAAACGTCATACAGTGATGCAACCTCACTTTTTTGGCAAGATCTGGTGTTTTAATGGTAGCAGCTTGTTAAAAAAATTCATGATTAAGCTGGCAGTTGAACATTCTGCCTGAGAAAGGGACAAATAGTGAGTCTGCATAAATGTGCGACAACTTGTTTATAAATGCTTATTAATGATTTATAAACTGTCTACAACCCCATTATCAACCTGATTATAAATCATTTATAAATCCTTGAGAAGGGTGGTCCTGTTGTAAAGTGATACTGGACATTGCTTATGTTACGACTGTACAGACACACAGAGACAAAAAACCATATTAAGCATAAAGTCTAGGGTGGACTCTTCTCTCTTCTACCATTTTGCAAACACTATTGAAGCTTCTGCTCTGGTTCTGCAACAGTTTCATATCGCAGGCCATCAGAGCTCTGAATGCACATAAATGTCTAGTCCTTGGCAAACCGAGTATATTCCAGTGAACTACACCACCTTGTACCTTAAATACCTTTCATATTACACTTTCAATAGCACCTGCACATTACATTCTGTTTAATGCCACTAGAGGTATCCTTATGTCCATTAAATCAATTTGATATTCCATAAATTACACTTAGTCAATGTTTACATCCCTTTCACACTATTACACTGCGGTATTGTTTTGTTTTTGTATTGGTTTAGATTTACATACAATTCACACCACTGTTACACAGCTATACTGTATTGATTGTAGTGTTTTTCTTGCACTTTGTCCAGTGCTGCTAACTGCCTGCTGTGCAATAGTAACACTCATCATTCTGGCAGGTTTACATCCTGCCCAGACTATGCTGTTACAATACATTACTTTTACATTGTTGTGGTGTCTATTTATTGTATTGTTTGTATTGTTTCTTTTGTAACTTCTTTTGCACTCTGTTGAATGTTGCTATATGTTGCACAATGGAGAAATGTCGTATATGTACACAGCTGCTGCTGACAATAAAGTAACCTTGAAACTTGAAATACTCCATAAGAAATACACTAGGCTATAAGTACTATATATAAATGACTGATAATAATTTACTAGTAACATAAATATTAAACAGATGACACTCACTATCAATGCACCCCAGATGGCAACGCCACTATAAAGAGAGAGGGCGGAGACATAGCAGGTGGTTATCATGATCCCAAAGAAGAGCATCACCACACCAAATGTGATCTGAACGGTCTGTGGAGGAAACAGATTGGACGCATGAAGGTTAGTCAGAAGGTTGGTTTTACAGGAACACAAACAAAGACTGAAGAACATGCAGAATTTTACCGGTCATTCCATTCCAAATTACCAAATTATAACTGAACAAAATGTTTCCACGAGACAAATCAAAAAATGCAAAGTAACCTGAATGCCTTTGAGTTTTAGTAGAGCTTTGAAAAACACTTCATTCTGTTATTTATTTATTATTCAAAATCTGAATGTTATTTTCAGTTAAAACAAAATTATTTTTATAGTGTACTATAGAAAATAATAGTGTAGAGCTGTAGTGCATATACACTCCACCTTTAAAATATAGGAACTAGGGCTGGGAATTTAAGGCGTTAATTAAATTAATTAATAAAATAACGTGTTAATATTTTTAACGCAATTAATCCTTTAAGTCAAGAATAGACTGTAGTTACAAATATCATGTGAAATAGCATTTGTATTCCCTACCACTAGCTGGAAGACATGTAGTACTTC
>JBBPCY010072988.1:0-10627 GCA_037974405.1 Brachyalestes nurse
GATGGCGCTGCAAATATAGACGTGATAGAAGAGCCAATCAGAACTAACTATTGGCTGTGGGAGGGGGAATGGCAAAGGAGGATGTACAGGCCTAATAAAAACGTGTGAAACGGTAAAAAAAATTATTTAATATTTCATCAAGGTTTTGCTGACATTTTTCATATGTAACTCAAATTGTAATTCTGAAAATTTAATAAGTAACTAATTAAATTACACATTTTTTCCAGTAACTATAATCTATTACAGTTACATTTAGTTTGTAATTAAATTATGTAACGTCGTTACATGTATTTCGTTACTCCCCAACACTGAGTACACATTATTATTATTGACATCCCTGCTGTTAATACTTTGTACAGCACCTTTGCTGTCAATACGCTGAACAACAAGGTGGGAGAATACAGAGGGAGAGATATGTTTTGGATCATTATCCTGAAAGTCCCAATGAAAGTCCCAATGAAGACTTATTCTGAGTTTTTTTTGGACAAAGGCCAATAGACTTTTATTTAAAATGTCCTGGTATTTTAAAGAGTTCAGGATGACAGACACGCTAACAAGGTTCCCATGGCCACTGGAAGAGAAACGGGTCCACAGCATCACAGATCCACCACCATACTTAGTGGGCATGAGGTGCTTTTCCACGTATCTTGGTCCAGACTCAATCTTAGTCTCGGTTCAACGCACACGGTTCTAGTTGCATTTAGCAATTTCCACATGTTTGATTTCCAAGATGGCAGCGCACTAAGGACGCAGCGGCTACTCGGAAATAAACAATGTAGAAATAGTGTATTGTCTATATTTATGTTACTCTTCTGCTGCACCTCAATATGATCGCCAATCTCTCGTCACCATTGGAGAAAACAACAAAGCATGGCTAGACGGAGATGCGGTGGAAAAGCTACACCACTACGGGCTACTCCGAGCACCAAGGCTAAAGACTTCGGCCTCTGGAGACCGCAAAGACCCCAAAAGTGGTGTGCAAAAAGCTAGCCGGCTAGCTCTTCCCACTGTTCTCCTGTCAAACGTATGCTCCATTGACAACAAGATGTAACACATAAGACTGCTCATGACGTCCCGGAAAGAGATGTATCACAGTTGTGTACTAATCTTCACCAAGACTTGGCTGCATGAGGGCACAGCTGATTCCGCTATCCAGCTACAAGGGCTAGCCCAGTTTCACTCTGACAGGTCAGCTAGACAGGTCTGACTGTCTTCACACACACTCACGCCACACCACAGATTTCTCACGCTGAAAATCTATTTTTTCTATATTTCCCATTGTATACACTCCTCAGCGGTAGGTGGCCCACCTAATGTCGCTCAACACTCGGGATGTAAGGCAGCAGCACTCCCCCACCACCACCCCCCCACCCCCCTCGACACTAAAATCACACGCAAATATCCGTACCACCACTACCAGACATCACAACAGCTTCTTCCCACAAGCCATTAGATTCCTGAACTCAGAGCCTGCATGTAATATCAGGGGTCTGACCTCATACAGAGACTGCTATAAGAAATGCACATGACACTTTTAATTATCCTATACTCACCGCACCGACACTTTCCAAAAATTACACTATATGTGCTGCTAAAAATTTGTTACAAACTCCTCTACCTCAGAATACATACTTATCTGCAGTACCTGCCTGTTTTGTACTTTTTGCAATTATTTTCCTAGATGCTGCAAAGTAATGTTGCGGCAGATTCCTGACTCTGCTTTTTGTCTGTCTTTGTCTTACACTATTTGCTTCAGAGAACGCTATTTCAACCCTCTGTGTACTTGTGTATGTGGCTGGGCTGACAATAATTTTCCTGGCAGGCCACCCAAGCAACCTGTTGGCATGTAGATATTATCTAATGGTTTTTATGGAGACTTGGTGACCCCAAGACGACACTCTTTGCTGCAGTTTTCTAACAGTGAGCTTTAGAGATTTCCTTCCTCTCTTACATCCTCCTCACTGTGTGTGGTGGCAGGATAAACGTGGGTCTTCATCCAGCCTTGTTTGTCACAGTTTTGGTTGTTTTAAACTTTTTAATTATTGCTCTGACTGTGGATATGGACAAGTTTAGAAAAGTACCTATTTTCTTGGAGCCATTTCCTGACTTATGAAAATTAACACATCTGCCTCACTTAAATGACATGTTCTTTTGACTTTCCTATTTTGAAGAGTGGATAAGAGAAATTGGCCTGTGTCACATTGTATTCATACCCCAGAAACACAGCATCATAAATTACTAATTAAAAGTTCCTATCTGATCAACTTAAATAGTGAAGTATAAAATATAAATATTCTTTCGTTACATTTATATTCCAGGAATTGTTAGAGGTGCCAATAATTGTGTGATTTGATAAAAAATAATTATTTCTTAAAAATGAACTAATGGTTAGATGGTTAGTTTTTTCCTTAATAAATAAAATCATCATTTAAAAACAACATTTTGTGTTTACTAGGGTAATCTTTGTCTAGTATTCAAATTTGTTTGATAATTTGAAACATTTAAGTGTGACAAACATGCAAAAAAATAAGAGATCAGGAAGGGGGCAAATACTTTATCACAGCACTGTACATATTAGGGCATTAACGACTTCAGATTTTTTTCAGATTGACTTATCAGTTTACTGATCACAGGCGTCAGTAAGGTTTCCGGTGGTGTGGAAATGACACATATCAACCTAAATGATTGTGGGGAGATAAGCCTATTTAAACTGCATCTTCTTCAGGGAGAACACACTCTCTCCCTGCGGCACCATGGCTCTCGTCTCTCTGTTCCTGCTGGCTGCTCTGCTGCCGTACTTGAGCCACTCTGGTAGGTGTCACCTACACATAGCTGGATCAGTACGTGACTCAAATTAGATTTTTTTGCTTATGATTTCCAAAATTATGGCGTACATTCAGTCTGCATTATATTATATACTGCATATGGAGGACTGAGGTGAATTTTGCGAGACAAATACATGTAAAAATAATGATTATAACTCTTCTTTTCTCTTAGCCAGTGTTGATGTTGGTATAATAAACGGCACAGAGGCCAGACCACACTCCAGGCCCTACATGGTATCTATTCAGGACTGGAGTGGACACATCTGTGGTGGCTTCCTTGTGTCTAATCAATTCGTCATGACGGCTGCACACTGCTGGGACAGGTGCGCTTTTTATTTAGAGTGCTTCTTTGCTGTAATCATTAATAATCACCTAATAATTGACAGGACAGGTGACTCACAGACAAATAGAATTTAGTCCACAACATTTCAGAATTGCTTAAGTAGAATGGTTTACAACCAGCAAGAATGACTTACAACCAGCAAGATCTGAAGTTTAACAATATGATATGAGGGCTCCCTATTTGCAAACAATGAGTCTTTGCTGCTCTTTTTATTTACTTTCATTTCTTTTTATGTTTTATAACATTATCAATGTTCTTAAAAGCTGTGACCTAATAAATGATCATTAATTAGAAACCAATTATAAACAATAAGCGTATTCTTACTATAAAGTGCTTCTAAAGTCGTCATAATGTGTGTATAGATAATCTTAGTCCGCTTTGAGTAGAAGGATGGGTGATCAGACTTGTTTATTCTGTTGTAAATGTGATAGGTCATAAAAGATGGTGTTCATTGTTGCACTGCTGCCAAGCGCATAAATCATTTGAACTTCTTAAATATTCCTCAAAATAGGTTTACTGCGCTTACAGCAGTGCTGGGCGCTCATGATGTGCACAATCCGAGAGATGGTTCCATCCGAATGAAAGTGGAGCATTACTACATCCATCCAAAGTTTCGTGGTCACCCCAACTATGATTATGACATCATGCTTTTAAAGGTAAGACAAAAGAAGGGATTTTCATGACCCACACCCACTCGATCTGTCCTGATAGCCAACCTGAGCTGCCCAACCTGCAAAATTATTCTAGAAAGAATGACCCAAACCTGACCCAACCTGAATGCTTCTGTATGTTATATATAACTTGCTTGGAATGGAAATGTTCTAATATGATGATCAGACCCCACCCAAGCCATGCATCACTGCTATCTAAGATCATCCTGAGGTTTCCCTGGGGACTCTTCAGCTGCTGTAGATTCCAGATAGCATAATCTGATAGAAGTAATGGAGGTGTTGGGCAAAACCACTGAATGAGCATAGATCTGATACTGAATTTGTATTGATCTGTACAGTACTGGCTATTAATTCAGTGCTTAAATGTCAACCATGTTGAACAATAATCCCACACTGACTTAGCAGCACTCGCTCACAGTTAAATTGCTGTTAATCTTATATCTTAGTGCTGGTGATAGTCTAATGTTGATATAGTGTTTACTCAATGTCGCTTCTTAAAAATTCAGTTCAGTATTCGCAATCCAGAGCAACCTACAGTGGCATGTATTGCAACATTTGACTTTTAGTCTTCTGTATGTGGAGTGATTGCACCACTAGTCATGGTGTATGAGACAATGTGTTATCAAACGCAAATTCTTACTTGTGATGATAAAAGTTTTAAGAATCCCAGCCACCACTTATTTGGTGGATTTGCTTTCAAATGAGCTCTTCATTATATTGGCTGACAGACTAAGAGTGACAATATATAAAACATAACTCATTCTGGGTTTTACTTCAGGGAGAATAAGCCTAAGTTGCAGGGGGACATATTGGTGAAGGTCCAGCAGCCAAGTGGGACTTTGGAATCTGTTAAACATCTTTTATAATTTATTTACAGTGTCAGCTTTAAAATACCTTGTAATACACAAATAATATATGCAGTGTTAGCAAAGTGAAATCCCTGTTTTTACAAACTAGATTGAGTTGTAGTGTGTTAGAAGTTAAGCAGTGGAAAATACATTCTACCACAAATATCACATGTACAGTCATATAAAGTTAGAAAGTGTAGTCTTGAATTAGTGAAACAAAATGTCTGAGTGTCAAGCATTCTCAGTTTCAGCTCTGGGAGAATAAACCTAAGATCACAGAGCTGTAGAAATAAACATGAAGCTCCAGCAGCTGACTGAGACTCATCTTCACAATTTTTTTGTTACAATTTTGACTTCTCACAATTTGTGAGCTCCTGGGTTGTAATGGAAGCGTGATTTATCACACTGCTGATAATTTATCCAATAATGATCTTACTGCAGTTGCATGGAACCGCCATAAAGAGCCAAACTGTCAAGGGGATCCCCTTCCCTCAAACAGAACAGGACATCCCTGCCAACTTGGCCTGCAGTGTTGCTGGCTGGGGGAGAACCGGAACCTCCAAACCCACAAGTAACCGTCTTATGGAGACACGTGTCACCATCATAGACAACAGAGTGTGTTTCAGCTCTTGGCAGTGGCGGAACACAGATATAACCCCAAGAATGGTGTGTTCACTTAATCCTGGAGGAACTTGCTGGGTATGAGAGAAGCTCATTTTAAAAATATGATGAACTGATTCTTTGTTTTATTGTTGTTTTCGTCTGACCTAAACTATAAATGCACAGAATTTGGAAACTGTGACAGCCATCAACTTAACGTGTTTTTGCTGTGTGTGTAACAGGGAGACTCTGGAAGTCCGTTGGTGTGTGGGAGCACTGCTGTGGGAATTGTTTCCTTTGGTCTGATAGAAAACTGTGACAAGCCTGATGTTCCAAATGTTTATTCAAGAATATCAGCATTTCTGCCCTGGATCAAAACTGTAATTAGAAACGATTCATCAAATGAAAAATGAATCACTCATTACATTTTATTAAAAGCATTTCTCAAGCATATATTTCTTCAGCATTCTCTCTCTCTTTACCAGTTGATGCCAGGGTGATAAAGTATTTTTAAGACGATATGTTGTTGCCCCTACTCCATTAATTGGTACACACTTGATCAATTTCTTTTAAATACTTGTAATAAAGTGGTTTAACCCTCTGATGTCTGAGGATCCATAAATGGATCCTTTTCAGTTTTCCAAAGCAATCAACTAAAGCTCTGTAAGTTTTTGTCCTAGAAACATATGACCATTAGAAAGCTTGAACCCTCTACTTTTCAAATATGTATGTTTTAAAAATATATCGATGGCGCTTTGTAAATAGGATAAAAAGGAAGCATGCGATTTTCTCTCTTGCTTCTCGCAGCAGCCATGCCCCTGCATGTATTCAGATGTAAAACTGAATACATGAATATTAGTGGCGTGATTGGCTCATTGTGCAGTAGGGGGCGGTGAGAACAAGCCCACATAAACAAACACACATGAGACATGCTGGTCTTTCACACTACTCTTTAGTCAAAGATTTAGTTGAACAGAGGTATTTTGAACTTCGTTATGATCCAGCCGAAGACAATTCCTATGAGTAAGTAGCCTAGTATCTGTTTAACTAGCTGCTAAAATCCATGTCGTGTCGTGGTCAGACTTACTTTACATGCGTCATGCTTTTTCAGTAAGCTTATAGGGAGAATGAAGCTATATCTAGTCTTGCTGGTCAGATGCTCATATGGCTAAAATCCAGGTCGTGTTTACTGTATCATGATAGTCATTGACACATGGCCAGGCAGACAATCATAGCCATTTTTAAAAGAAGATTTAGCTATTACAGGTAGATAATGGTAGCCACTGACACATGGCCAGGCAGACAATCACAGCCACCACGTGGCCACTGACAGGGGGAGGGGGAAGTTACAGGTGTGGAACACCCATCTAATGAATATGAATGAATATGCATGTAAAAGAGCAGAGAAAAGGAACTTAGTTCCATTCTTTTACAAATTGCCTAAAAACTACATAACATTTCTGAATGCTCTTCTTACCTTTTTGTAGCCAACACATATGTTTACAAAATTCAGACTTCAAAAGTCTTGCTCAGACAAATTTAGGGTGTGCTCTTTTTGTCACGTCATGATTACACTATATTTAAAAAAACTATTTTCATTACATTCACTTTACTCACATATTTTTGTTGCTGAGGCTTTCCAGAATATAACAATATTTGTCACTTTGGCATAGATGTTTTTAGTGAGATGAAATACTTAAAAATGTAAAGGGGTAGCAAATTGCCTGAAAGTGCCAGAAAGGCTCCGTCCTCAGAGGGTTATATCAGAGTGTTGACTTTAATTTGATTATTAATTTGATTAAAGTCTGACCTACCATGGGCAGGATTCGATACTGCGACGCGTCTCACTCAGATAGGCACAGTAAATAAGGATAAAAATAGAAACTGAAACTGCAGAGAGGGATACTGGCCACTCCAGTCACAGAAGAAACTAAAAAAACCCTCAAACAAAACAGCACAGAGCCTGGCTAAACGCCAGCCTCGGTCCAGAGAGAGGAAGGAAAGGGACAGGAATGTGTGGTGCATAGAACATGTGCGTTATTGAAAGTGCCTGAGGGAAAAACTCGAGATGAGCGCTAGTGATGTGACATTTGAAGCGAGGCTTCGTAGCTTGTGTCGAGCAAAAAGGGCCGTGCCTAATGAAGCCACGATTCAAAGCTTGTGTCGTTACCATAAAAATCATGTGACTGACCACAAACGAGGCCTTGGCTTCTGTGGCTGTATGGGTGGATGACGAATAGTACAATTCTAACTGTGTCACACACTAATTAACACTGGCAATTGTCAAGAATTGATATGGAGATGTTGTTCCTCTGGTAGAATCAACTTGGGTCATACCAAATTTGTTGGTGGTGTATTAAGATCTTGACTTTCATCCAAAAATCCAAAATGTCATATGGTGTGACTGTCCAGCATGTGTGTGACCTTTGTAATAAGAGTGTATTTCCAAATAAAGTATAAATACTTAAAGGTTTTACAATTCACATGAAATAACTGGGTGTCTTTAATGACTACAGAAAGTATTGATGTCTATGCATAATGTCAAACCAAGTTCTAATCAAATATATTTTGTCCGTAAAATGGGTGTCATATGGCGTGACGCTATATTGTATATTTTGAACGGTCAATAATTAATGAATCTTAATGATGAAGAGGACCCTGCTTAACCAGGAAGTTACAGTTACATCTCAGGTGTGATTGGCATGGTCAGGAGATGAGTTCTGCTTTTTAGATTTTTAGTTAAAAAGTTCTGTATCTAATATCAACAGTAGTCAAAGTTTTGTGTCATCTATTGTGACATCATTTGCATAGAAAATAGTTATTTTTTCACAATTCTTAATTATGAATTTTTAAAAATCACTGCTGCCAATACACTGCAAAAACTCCTGATCTAACCAAGACTTGCAATCTTATTTTTAGCCTAAAAAGTCTTCTTTATCTTATTTTGAGTATAATATACTATATAAGAGCAGATTTGTAAGATTATTAAGACCTAGGAGCTGCCTTATTGGTGCCCGTCATAGTTGTAGCAGGAACCATTATCAACTGACTGACTTCAACAACTGCAGAACTTTTAGAGTTTATCGGGTTGTATGAGACAACTTCTACAACAGGTGAAAATCTTGCCAGGATCATTTTGGATGGGCTGCTGAGGTTAAATTGGCCAATATCGGGCCTTAGAGGTCAGGCATACAATGGGGCAAGAAATATGTCTGGAAAATACTCAGGTGCACAGGCGGTTATTCAATGAGCACAGGCATTAGCACCATATATACATTGTGGTGCTCATTGTGTAAATTTAGTTATGCAACAGGCTTGCTCAGCCTCCCCTGTTGTACGAAATACCCTTGACTGGATACATGACCTTGGCACATTTTTGGTCTGGTAAACATCTGCTAAGCTGAAAGACAAATTTAAAGCCATTGCTGCAAATAAAGGGGAAAGGCCAGTCTAGGCCATCAGGCCTTTATGTCCCACAAGGTGGACTGTACGCTCACCTGCTATTCATGCTGTTCCCAAGCAATATGGGATACTACTGGATGCACTAGATCAGATGGCTGCAAGTAACTCTGAATCTGCAAGCCGTACAGAGGGCTTACATTTTTAACTGTGACAAGGTAATGTTCGTGTCAGGGAGTTAGTTGAGTTAGTGGAGAAAGTTCAAGTAGTATATCAAAGCTTATATCATATTTTATAATATATTGCATTATATTACATTATATTAAGTTGGAATAGTTTAGTGTCCTATATTTTATAGTCTATATTATTATTATTATTATTATTATTATTATTATAGCTCTTTCAGTTCAATCAGGGAGAGTGTAGTTTTAAGCTTATAACACCTTTGGCCTAGCATACAGTCTACTGTAAAACCTAGTTGACTTCTGTTTCTGAATAAAAACCAGTAAAAATGACATTCTTCCCTTTCCCCATACTGCACACCCAGTTCCATAAGCACTCTTGCATTCATTGTTGATGTACATCATGCATTTAGTAATTTAGGGTGTTATTCAACTAATAATTAATAGTTCCATGCAAACACACACTTTTGAGTACACTGGTTCACACAGAGTGGCATAAATAGTTTATTTTATACGCAGGCACTCCATTTTCTTATACTTGGAAAAGGTGCCGGCTGCTCTGGCTCATGCTTAATTGATTTGTCTGTCATATATTTATTTGCACAGCAGGTGTCACTAGTGAGCACGATGTAATGAAGCTTTCGGTGAACCTTCGGGCTGGGAAGCCTCATTGGTTTAGGAAGCCTCATTTTGCCATCACTAATGAGCGCCAAAACACTTCGGGCAATAATGAGAATTTACCGGCTCGAGTCAGTGCTTGTGAAAACAAAGACCCAGCGGTGAGGGAGGGCGCGGAAGCCGGTCATACCAGAATCCCCTCCACGTGCAGCCCATGCCGGCTGATTGCTGGAGGGTGGCGGCCTTCGTCTTCTTCTTTACCTGACCCGGCCGTAGGAGCGTTACGTCTCCCCCTGCTGGGGCCAGGCCAGCCCCAGACTGGCTCCTTACACACTGTGTGGACACATACATATTCTTATTTAGATAAAGGAGAGTTGGCGGCGCAGTCTTTCTTGCTCTACATAAGGCCTTTGAAATGATCAAACACATGAATACACATTTTGCATTAAACATTACAATGTTTTTCTGCTTGTTTCCAATGTGTGTGATTAAATTCAGGGTTCTGTTTGCTCTGTTTTCGTTGTGTCTTCTGCTGCTGCTGTTGTGAGGGTCAAACACTGCTAGAAGAGAACATTTTTTATTGCCAGTGTTGTAATACACCAGTTCAGACAGGAGATGGAGCCACAGTGGTAGTACAGACTGGCTCACAACACAGATTTCACCGTTATTGGTCTTCCTAGTTTCTCTATTCATACATTTTTACAAAACTGTTCTCCTTTCGCAGAAGAGTGGAGTTATTTTAAGCAATATTGGTGTTACATACAGGCTAGACAACAAACAGGCTAAACAAAATGCAGTGATACTAGTGAAATTTAAATTTACTTTATAGGAAAATGGCTAATAAAAATGAATAATAATAATACATGAGATACCAGACAATCTTTAACCATACATTTAAACACTGTTGCCATGAAATACTTAAATATTGAGTATGAATTACTTTAAAAATAACCGTCTATCAGTGGTGGTTTCTATAGGACAACAGGTGAAACAATATTTCAGCAAGGAAAGTAATACAAAAAAACCTTTTTTTATTGGTGTGAAAAAAAAATGCTCTTAAAAATAAGTTTGCTCTCCTAATTTCAGCTCCTCTACGGCTCTGGTCAAAAACATGAAACAGCGCCACCCCCAACCGCGGTGA
>JBBPCY010072989.1:0-10627 GCA_037974405.1 Brachyalestes nurse
GTTGGGAGGAGGATGCTGAGGAGAGACTCTGAGTGTGTTGGGAGGAGGATGTTGAGGAGAGACTGAGTGTGTTGGGATGCTGAGGAGAGACTGAGTGTGTTAGGAGAAAAATGTTGAGAGACTCTGAGGAGAGAAGGACATGGAGACGGTTGATCCACTTTGGAGACCCCTAATAAACCAGGAGCAGGCGAAAGTAGAAGAAAAATGAGGATCAGTTAGAGTCCGTAATCAGTAGTAGCAGGTTCTGTTGGAGTCTGTTTAGTCAGTAGTTGCTTTGTTTAGGGGGTAGGCAGCAAATGCATGATGATGGTTGATCTCCTGGAGAGTACAAGTAATGTTTGATCAAACTGAACTGGTGGGCTGCCATCCCAATCAGAAAAGATAGACACATTTAATTATTGATAATCTGACTAAACAAGTAAGTTTTCAGCCTAGACTTTCTAGAGTTTCAGCCTTAACTGAGATTATGTTTCAGTCCTGCATATTAAACAGAAGATTATTCCAAAACCGGGGGGGGCTTTGAATAAAAAGGATCTTCCCCCTGCTGTAGTTTTGATAACTAGCTTTTGGAACTAATAGAAAGCCAGCACCTGGAACATTGTGGTTAAAAGCACACATTCGGTGAGTATCTTTATTTTACTTTACCTACTAAATTGAGCCCGGAGGGAATTACTTGAGTCCTCTGCATTTAACCCATTCACCAAATGAAGCAGTGCGCTAGCAGCAATTATAAAGACAAAAATATTTCAGGTCAATTTTATTTCAATTGCACTTTTTGCTACTGTTGTTGTCAGAATCCAGCCCCAGGCCCCTAGTGAGTAAACCATGGGCAGATTTGAGAGTTTTGTGGTAAAAAAACAGCAGGACTTGTCTACAGAGATGTGGAAATACAACACAAGTGGATGAGTGTATGTGTGGTGTACACCAAAAGAAAGGTACAGGCCTGGATGTTTGTTGGGTGCAGTAAGGGGGTGCTGTGTCTCTGTTATGGTGATTTCGTGTTCCCTTTTTGGTGTGTAGCACAGTTTTGTGATTTCCCTGCTCAGACATACCTAGTTCCACTCATCCATTTTGTAAATGTGTTTACGTATAAAGACACCATTTAACTGTGCTGGAGTGCGCTGTAGCTTTGGAGGTAAGGGTCACTGCAAATCAATGCAGAGTTATTCTAACTAATCACCATTATCCTATGATGAAACATTTCTGTCTTGCTGGATGTGGTTTATCTAGGACAACAATGGTCTCATTCTATGTTACTTGTTAGTTGAACTGTTTGACAAGCTGCTTTTCTAATCTAGTTTGGTTTTGATAATATGTTTTTTACTTAATGGTTTTTCAGTAACAGTGCTCGCATCAAAACCCAGTAATCTACCAACTCTTTGTTATATTATTATATGGTTTGAATTATATTATAATTATACTATTATTTTGTTATATTATTTCAAATCTCTCCATAACTGAAAGGGTAAGATGTAAAATGCTCTATTCCAGAGAAACTCAGGAATGTTGACTGCTGTGCTCATTGAAACCAAGTGTCCTAACCATATGATAACCCTCTAAAAGCCAACACACCTATAGCTTTTACACTTAATGGTTAGACTATGCTGTCTGGTGCACCGATTCACTAAAGTTAGAAACAAGATTTTGGCCTAAGATGTATTTTTTAAAGCTATTTAGGCAATAAAAAGAGTGTTGTAACCAAATGGTACATACACTATGGGCTGCCCACTGCTTCACTTAGTGCATGGATTAAATGCAGAGAAGAATTTGACATTGTTCACACTGTGTGATGTACTCACTTCACTCTGGTGGACTTTGCCTACTAAATTATGAAGAAATCAGAGTCTACTTTCTTCTTTACAGCACACATTTCACCTCTGAATACTCAGATGTGGTGGCCTGGTGGTTAGGGAGCTGCACTTGTCATAGAAAGGTGGTAGGTTTGAATCCTAGACTGTCAGTGGCACCACTGAGCAAAGTATCATTCCAACACACTACTTCATTTAGTGCATGATTTAAATGCAGAAGAGAATTTCACCTTGTATGATGGGCTGTGGTGTGTTCACTTTACTCTGGTGAACTTTGCTTACTACATTATGAAGAAATCAGAGTCTACTAATCACTCTAGAGCTCACATTTCACATCTGATCACTCGGTTGTGCTGGTTAGGGAGCTGTCCCCCTGATCAAAAGGTTGTGGGGTTGAATCCCAGGACTGCCAGTGGCACCACTGAGCGAAGTATCGTCCCCACACACTGCTCCCCTGCTTTGGTTGGTGAATGAGTTAAGTGCAGAGGAGAATTTCACACTGTGTGCTGTGCTCACTTTACTCTGCCTACTAAAATATGAGGAAATTTTGGAAAATTGGTGGAAGTGCCCTTTAAGAGTGGGCTCAGTCTGACGTTTATTCTACACACCTTCTCTAGCTAGGGTAATAATTACAATCGGAATGAATCAGTTCTGATCTCATGACTGTCCCTCGGTTCATAGAAGCCTCCTCCATCACTCAGGCAGGAGAGATTTGAAGTTGTGGCGGTAGATGGTTTTTTTCCAGAGGCTCTTTCTGATTTGTGGCTGCATGTGACGCAGCTGGGGGCGAACATGGTGGCTCTGGAGCTGGGAGGAGATGCTGGACCGTGTCAACCGCTTTCTCCGTTTTAATAGAGCTTCCTCGAACCACTGAAAAGGCCACGAGGACGTCCTGCGTGTAGATATGATCATCCAGAAGAGATAATGCACGGTTTGGCGGTTGTAAACAATGAGCAGCTGAGAAAAGGACCTGCCGGTAGCCTGCTAACGTTAGCTAGCTTAGCTAACTAGCCTACATCTCCGGACTGTGGGTGGTCCCAGTGCTAAAACTCGGTTCTAAGACCACCAACCAAACCTTGATAATGTGTCCGTTATACTAGTTAACCTATTCTGCCCCACAAATGTCTCTTTTGTGCCGTTTGCTTTGACAATAGCGCTCAGTCGTAGGTTAGAGGTGACTAGCCGGTTGGGCTAGCTGGTGGAGCTGAGGCGAAACCATGGACACCCTTCGTGTGTGTGTGTTGTCAGTGGGAGCAGGGTTCCTGCAGTCTGTGAGGCTTTCTGAAGCTGCGCCGCTTCTCTATCCACGAACAGGTAGGTGCTTAATCTCAAATGTAACTAAATAATGAGTTGATACAGTAGTCACATCCATATAAAAAAAAACAGAGCTAAACAGCCAAGCTGGCCCCCCTGACAACTAGAGAGCTAGGAGCTGGAGAGGGATGAGCTGAGCTGGAGGAGAGCTGAAAGCTAAGCTCTCTTCACACATCAAACTAGTCAGGCAGGTTAGCTGTCTGGCTAATGGAATTAGCAATGTGCTGGCCTGGGTTTGTTTACCAGGAAGTCAGTATGTGCAAGCAAAAGTGTCCTTGCATTCCTCGGTGATACTGTCATTGTAGCACCACACCTGAACTTAACTAATTAACGTTAGTGACCTGCTATTGATATTCCAAACTTAAACTTAACTAGAAACTAGCTGGCATTTGCTCTGGTGAATCACTTTTAATGAGACTGACAGCATAAATGTCCAGTTCAGCAAGTAAAAAAGGTCAAACTTGAGCTAATCTCTGTTTTCTGTGTACCTGGTTGAACACTTTTTCACACAGTACCACCAAATATGCTTACGTTTTAGAAGTAAACAGTGTCATATTTGATGTTTATGTACCTGTTTTGTTGTATTCTTTACTACACACACTTCAGCTGGTGGCCCAGTGGTTAGGGAGTTGCCCCTGCAATCAGAGGGTCGTGGGTTTGAATCTGAGGTACCGGATTCAAGGTACCGGCCCGTACACTGCTTCTTGGGGGCTGCGTTCCTGGCTGCCCACTGCTTCACTTGGTGCGTTAATTAAATGCAGATAAAGAATTTCAGGGTGTTCACACTGTGTGCTGTGGTGTGTATGATAAATTGACACTTTACTCATAGAACTGCATCATTGTAATGATGTAGTAACCATAGACAGTACTGCAAAGGTCTTGAGAAACCCCTCTTTTGTTTAGATTTTGCTTTGGATCACCTTATTGGTGCAAAAGTACTATTTTATGCCTGTAAAAACTGTCTGATCTTTGATTGAGTAGATAAAATTAATGTTTTACTGCAACAAACTGCAAGGAGCCTAGATAAAGGTGTTTTAACCACTCAGCATTCAGCACCACCAGTATACTGATCACCGCCTGGTCATCTGGAATCATCTGCACCTGTTTCTTCACTGGTTCAGGTCTTGAGTTAGATGGCTTTGTTGTACTTGAATGATTCATACATAGGTCACTGTGTGGCTTAACAAGCAAAAAACATTCCTCTGAAACTGGTCAGGTACAGGCACCAAGATTATACATTAAAGATTTTAGGGCTTTGTGGTTGGTGGTTATAATCTCATTCTTGTGACCCATAGCAGTCGTTACAGTAATGTGAAATGTAATAATGCATTCCGTTCTTATCAACAGTGGTAAATTATTTACTATGTGGGGGATAGCTGTTGCTTTAAAGTGGCGATGAAAGTTCACACAGCCTTACACTGTTCTTGGCTGGTCTGCATCTTACTATGACCTGAATGCGATTAGAAACAAGAAGTCGAGTGTTTAGTTGAGTGTTTGCTGGTTAGAAGTCATGTTAGATCTGTGGTTTGGTCTTTGTTAGACATGTCTTGTTGAGACAGTGTAGACCAAGATGCTCATTCCAGATTAGGTTTAAATGAAAGATCTCCCTGCCTAGCCTATACACTGCCACTAGTTTTCATGTCACTGCAAATATTCGTACCATTGCTATTTTAGTGAATGGCCAATGGAAATCTAACTTCTATTAGAAAGAAGCAAAGTAAACTTTGTCGTTTCAGCAGATGGCGTGGCTCCAGATTTTACAGGGTCCAAAGGACACAGTCTAAACAGATATAAATGAAGTATGAATTAAATTCTAAACTAGAAGTAAAAATGCGCAGTTTGGTACAAGGATATGCAGTATGGTTTTAACATTCAAATAATTTGTGCAAATGTGGCATCAGCAGTCAGGTGGAAAACAACCATACTGGAATGGAATTGTGTGCTAAAGATCAGCAGCGGTTCAAAAATAAATACATATATTATCAATCTGTGAAAAATCCAAAATTGTAAAAACATAGCAGGGCCCTCTTTTTGCATAATGACATGGATGATTATGGTAATTTAACAAAGGCAACTGTCCACAATGCAATCACATCATGGTGCTATGACGCACTCCCAGCTGACTAATGGTTGTGACTCAAACAGAGCCCTTTAACCATTGAGTTTATCTGGCTTGAGACTTCACTGAGCTGTGAGAGTCTTCAGGGTTCAGTGACATTAACCTTGGGCTGCAGTGTGCTGCTGTCATCAGTTATCCTGCTTAATAACAAGCCAGACTAGTGCTAGGTATTAATTCTTAGGCCTCCCGTGATGTCAGTTTGGGTTTGACTTTTACTCTTTCTGGCTCATAGCGTTTACATCGGTCAGCTGTTTGTGGTTTTCAGTCTGTCACCTTAAAGAGCATCAGCTGAGCTTTGGAGTGGATCACTCCAGTATGTGTGCTGTTTAATATTTCTAACAGTGAACCTCACATAACTGGGATATAATTTTGAGTATTACACATTAAGCTCCTCCAAAACCATACTTTTCTCACTATCTGACGTATGACAGCAGCTGTCGCATTAACGGCCCACGAGTCAAACACAGGGACAGAATGCTGTAGGTGTTGCTAACATGACGTGTGACTGTTTAGAAAATACACCTACATTTCTGTTATGCCAAAAGCGACCTCTATATACAGTGAGGGTGATTTAGGTAGGAAACAGCTGGTAAACACTTTTGAATGGATAATAAAGTAGTGAAGCTCTGTTGCTCTATCATTCAACAATGACAAAGCCAAAAATTACAATTTAATGTCTGCCACAAATTTGAAAGTTAGAAACAAGATTCAGTGTCCAAAACAGAAACTAAGAAAACAGAAAATAATCTTGCGGGCCAAAAATAGTGCCTTTTTGCAATTTAGGGCACTATTTCAGTAGAGAAATGTTCATTTCTGCTTCTCTCATGCAGTTGGACTGCAGGTTATTCATGACTTCTCATGCAGTCGGACTTAAGATAAAATATTAAATTGTGACTATGGCTGTCATCATTGATTACATCATAAATTGAGTGATTTGGACATTTATTTGAGAAGGAATATATAAATGCAAGTTATACAAGCAAGTAGGGCTGTAACGATACACCAAACCCACGATTCGGTTCATAGAGGAGGGTGTGGAGGTGAGGGAAAAAAAACTTACTCATAACACAACAAAACTCTTACAAACAAACTTCCCAGCAGTTTTATCACAACCAGAGCAAAAAAGCGAAGTGTCATAATTTCCTTTTACTTACATTTGAAGAAATTCAGCTCGGACGCGCACCTCCCAAGTGCATCTCTTTGGGCAGTCTCTCTTATTTCCCCTTGAAATTCTGATTTGCTGGAAAATTATCCCCATCAAATGTCCTCAAATATCCCAAAATATCCTGAATTTGGTCTTTTGTGTGTTTTTTTTTCTTTGTTTGCGATTTCCCTTTCATATTGCATATTGTTGCAGCCCTACAAGCAAGCATTTAATTTGACATACATAAAGTGTGTAACTACTTTTGTGAGACTGGGGAGGGGTTCCTCTCCTTCATTGACGCAAAATTATTTGATTTTTTTCTTAAACCAACTGTGTAATTAGGAATTGAATAATATATTTTAATTGAGTAATAATGAGACCTACCTGGGTCAAGGTCAACTACATGCATTATGAATGTGATTTCTTTCCTTTTTTTTTAACACAGTTTACTTAAAGGCCCTATAATGCTATAATGTTAAGTGCATAAATTCCAGCATGTTGTAAAGCACTATATACATGTTGAAGCTTATTTTACTTCATTGCATCATCCGAAGAAATCTGTGCGTCACAGACAGAACTTTACTGGTCGCAGCAAAGAGAGATGAAAGCAAAATTGAGGCCTGCAAAATTCACAGCATGCAGTGCACAGTATACAAAGTGGAGGTAGCGTTTTACAGCAACATGGCAGTGATACATAAACAAGATATTTCATCTAACACAAGTTCACACATTTTGTTCTCCTGCCCACTGTGAGTGAGCTCTATGAGCCCAGTTAGCACAGTAACTAGCTTAAGAGGCTACTGTCAAAGATTGCATGTTAGAAAACAGAACATCTCATTTAACATTAGAGCCACATTTGTCATTAATGGGCACGTGCCAGTGCTTTCTGTCCGTACATATTGAAAGTATATTCAGCTAGCACAGCTGATTGCCTGCTACACTGCTAGTGTTGCTCAGCAACAGGACGACGCTCCGCCAGAAGCATCCTTCATAATAAACACTAAAAAAACCCAACAATGCACCTTATGAGGGAAAGCGCTTTCTGAACCCTCTTGCATATATATATAAAAAACATGTGCACACACACTGCCCGTCAAAAGTTTTTGCACACCACAGGTTTCTACCACTTATATTTGCTGCTGATTTTTATTCTTGTTAAGCTTGTTAAGGGAAGTTTTTAATTTAGCGGCTATAAACGAATAGCTTGTTAAATATCTTACAGTAATCCACATTATAATTATAAATGTGTTAGATGTGTATTATATATGTAAAGATCAGAAGTGCTGAATAAAGATTTTTTCTTGCGAACAAAGGTACTCAGTAAAGAACCTTCTATAAATGTATTTATCATCAAAGAATGTTGAGTGTATTTTAGGAAAATTAAGTTAGTAACATGTAAATGTAGAAAAAACTTTTGACTGGTAGTGTAAATGTACACACACCTACATACACACACACACACACACACACACACACACATACAGGAAAGAAGACAGCAAAGATAAATGGAGAGAGTGAAAATTAACCCCAGGACATTCTTTTTGCTGCTGTTAGACTTTATTCCCTCTATTAGAGAGAGATTAGTTGTGAGAACATTGTAGGCATGCAAGCACTGCGATGAAATTGGCTCAACATGGTATTGGCAGAAGCTTATGATACTACACAAAACTCGTGAAGACATCTAGCTTTCTCTTTGTTAGAATACATCGTATTCTTCATTTTCAGCCCACCTACTTTGCAGTTACTGGACTTAGCATGTATACAAAAATGGCAGCAAGTTTTAAAATAAGACCCTGTAGACTGTAGGCTGTAGTTCGACCCATCAGAAACATTCCTAAATCATTTTTACTGCCTTCAGAAAGCTGCTCTATACGCCAATGACCTTTTCCTTTTAATCCTATTTTATCAAAGCTGAAGCCAAGTAGTTGTTTTCACTATCAAAACTGACCTGACAAACAGGAGATCAATTAACAGCTTGTTTGAAAAGAAAATCAGTTTATTTATATAAATCAAGCCTACATAGTCTTGTAAATGAATTTGTCCTTTTATATACATTGTTTGAGTTTAGGTGTCTTGTACACTCTGTAATGCTAGTATTTCAAGGGGCACAGCAATGTCAGTAGATGTCAAATCATTCAAACGTGAAGTTATCACTAATATAAATGATTTGAATAGTCAGATAGAAGAAATATATTAATTGAGTAATGGATTATAGTAGATATATATACATACAATTGTGTGTGTATATGTGTGACACACGTATGTGTGTTTTTATGAAAATGTCCTGAAGTAACACTCACAGAACCTGGTCATTGTAGTATGGCCACCTCTGCCCACCTCTACACAGAAACCTTTTATATGATTCCTGCTGAGCAAAGATCACTCCCAATATCAGCTACTGGCTAGACCAGCAGCGTGTCAGGATGGCCTGAGAGTGTTTTGTTAAGGTTGTGTCTTGATATACACTTGTGGGGAGTTACTGCATAAGACAGGCTTCTTCTGTGTTTGAATATTATATGTTTTAGCGTAATTTAAGTGGAAATGTAGTATGACACTTACCCCCCCACCCCTCTTTTTTTTTTTTTTTTTTTTTTCCCCCTTCCCCGGCCCACACTCTGGCAGCACTTTGACCTTTCCGTGCCACTTTCTGATTAATCAAGACTGTAATTGATTTACAATCAAGTACAGGATATAATTTGTTACAGGTCAACCTTGCTCTTATGTTTACCCTTTAGATTCAGGAAGTACTCTGAGTAGTGGTTAGTGATATCCAAAACTCCAATATCCAAAAATATGGTCAAACAAGCCAATCAGGTCAGTTTTATTTTAACACAAATGAACTGTGAGGTTCTTTCTTACCATTTGGAACTGTAGGATTCATGTAAACTTAGTTTTGCTTAAGGTTGGTCTATCTCCACCAATCTTACAACAAGAAAAATGCAGCCCAATTAATTTTTCCTCTTAAAGCCCACTCAAAATGAGTATCTTGGACACTTGGAATTGGCGAAACCCCGTCGGGCCACAGACCGCCTCTGAATCTTTCATTTCTCCTCATTAAATTTTCAGAACAGATCCTGCTTCCTTAAGGCTTCTATTTCACCCAGAATGTGAGTAGATTCAGTGATTGTGCTCTTCAAATGTATGTTGTTCTCTAACGTGAACCATGACGGTGTTTTGTGTTCAAGTTCACCTTTTCTGTCGTATATTTAAACAAGGCATGACTCTTATAGGTTCTCCAGTGTTTATGGTTTCTCCTTGTGTTCAGGATGATCCCAAAGATACAGCAGGCAGAAAAAGTTGGATCATTGGTATTGACCATTGGTGTTACACAGAACGGCATTTTTGACACAGTTTAATTCGGTTGGGTGGCTTTTCCCGGTCAGTCTCACTGTGTTTTATTGCTGTCATAAATAACTGCTGTTTGCTGACTGTTGGGCAGTTATAAAGATGAATAATTTTAGAACTTAAAACAGTATTGGCATGGGTCTTTAATGAACATGTGTTTGGTCCAGATGGTTTTTGAGCCTGTTTTGGTCTATTTTGGGAATCTGCTCTTTTCCACAGCGAATGATTCACAACTTTGCAACTTTGGTGAAAACAAAACTTAAAAGTACGTTATGAGAACATAATTCCTGAAGGACAAAATCAAAGCAGACCCAGAAGCAGAGCACATTTGACTGACAGATGGATATAACCAGCTGCCTGTGCTTTGCATTTGTTCTTTTTGCTTATATTTTACATACATGGTGGCTGTGGGTCATTTGTGTGGTCTGCTTAGCACTACCAAGTTCAGACCTTCATGATCTGAGCAAGTATATTCAAAATAGTGATTCTAATGCTACAGATTGCAGGTGTGATTATATGTTCCCATTTGTTAAAACATGTAAATGGACCTTCTTAGACCTGTATTTTGCAAGGGCTAATATTGTGATAACAACAAAAAAAAGGTATATTGTGTAACAGTAACCAAATGATGTTATTTTGTGTGGCAAGTATTTGGTGCACTGTGTTTACAACAAAAAGTTGGATGTGCTTCATTTATGATAATACTCACATTTAAATTAGAGCTGTATGATATGGACAACATATCAGCATTGTGATTTTTACTGCCACTGAGTTTTTCCTTGCCACTGTTGCCGCCACCCTTGGCTTGCTCATCAGAGACTTTTTCACACACACTCATACACATAATTTTCTCTCATTTGTGAAGCAGCTTTGTGACAATGACCATTGTTAAAAGCG
>JBBPCY010072990.1:0-10627 GCA_037974405.1 Brachyalestes nurse
TCTATCTATCTATCTATCTATCTATCTATCTATCTATCTATCTATCTATCTATCTATCTATCTATCTATCTATCGATGTGTGCCTGTCTGCCCTGTCTGCCTTTCTCTTATTCTTTTCATCTATTTATCTATGCATCTTTCGATCGATTGATCGATCTAGCTATCTGTCTGTAGGTTTTGTTGAAATCAGACATTTGGTCACAATAGCTTAGTGTATTTATATAGCATCCTGTATTTTGTGTAGAGATTTTCTGAGTATTTTTATTTGACTTTTATTTAACATTGTTCTTGTCTCTGTGTGTCTGTGTGTTTGTGCAGTAACAAGCAATTTCCTCCGGGATCAGTGAAGTTTTCTGATTATGATTTCCATGCATGTTTTGTTCGTGCTGCAGGATGCAGTACCCAGAGAATCCACTGGAGGACGCTCTCACACCAGCTGTGTGTTGACAGTAACAAGACTCTCTTAGAGCAGCTTCTCCTCTTGAATCCCAGATGAGTGAAGGATGGCCTGCATGAGCACAAACAAAACCCCACGCCTAACACCCCTAGAAAATCCGATAAACATCAACTGGCCCGCTGCAAAAGCTGATAAATACAACGATGCCATATGTAGCTTCTTGTTTTTATGCAAATTCCCAATTAATCCCTTAAAAATATTTGATCATCTTTTCTGGCTGCCTCAACTGCCCCTCATGGCTAAAATATCAACAAGCTCGTTCTTGTCTGTGGCCTTGATTTTTAGGGACCTTTGATTTCACAATAAGCATCCGAAAATACTTTTGTAATTTAACTATCACATTTACTTTTGAATACAGTAGTTCGAAATGGAATGCTTCGAAATTAAAAAAAAAACAAGGGTTTCTCAAGGGACCTACGTTTTTGGATTGGGGGTTGTTTTCTGGTTCATGGGGTTTATAAGGTGTAACAGAAACAGTCAAAAACAGTCAGACGTTTTCATGAACATTTGCCAGCTTTTGCTTTTGAAATGCTGTTTTTGGCTCTGTGCCTTAAAGAATGAAACCTGTATGTGTAAATGAGGTCTGTTCTGCTTGGAAGCCCCATATTGTGCCTTACACCTTCAGTATAAATGGGGGTAGCTAAACACACACACATGAACAGTTATACATATATATACATACATACATACATACATACATACATACATATATATATATATATACACACATATAAGATAAGAATAGCATACTCAGTGCGTAGAGACAGAATAAAAAAAAGAAAATAGACAATAAACAATAAACACGGGTGCAACACATTTATAGACATTATTGTAAGAAGATAAACTGTAACACTGACATACTGACACTGCTGTGTGTAAGATTTAGTACCAGCAGATCAATAGTGCAAAAAAGTGTCTTAGTGTTAAGGCAATAAGAAAAAAAGTAATTGCAATAAAAGCAGCAGATGATGAGGGGATGAGATTAACATTTTGTAACATTTAGTTAGTTATATTGCACAAATCCAGTTACAGTGTGTGTGTGTGTGTGTGTGTGTGTGTGAATAAATATATATATTTATTCACACACACACACTCAAAAAAACAAGTAATTACCAAACTAGCTGGTTTTGCAGTCTATTGCAATCTATTATTTAGACTGCATGCACAAGAGAGTGGGCATGTTTTGAAACAATAATGATGTTGATGTGTTCAATCAAACTGTTTTTTGAAAAACGAGAATCAGATTGGGTGCTGCTGGGCCCCTTAAACTGTTCCTTGTGTTCAAAGTTCTAATGACCAAACACCTCTACACTGCGTTTTCCGGCCGCGTTTTTAAGGCGTTATCCAGTCGTCACTGGCATACAGGATGCAGGTGTTATCACTTAATGTAACGCCTTCTTTGGAAGTGATCGAATTCCAGCCTTCTGAATACAGAAAGATAATGCTTTGTTTGCTGACAATGAATGAAGGCTGGAATGAAGTCTCCTTCGCCTCTGCTGGGCTCTGCACACACAAAAGAAACATCTGTTTATAAGAATGGTTTACAATAGCCGTGAAAAAGATCAGATCTGAGCGCCACTGCAGGCGTGCTGAACAACAGTGGCATACGGCAGACGGCTGTAAACACAAGAAAAACATGTTTGTTGCCTGAGACAGAGAACCTGTTTTTCATCTGTGTGCTACCAGGCTGAATGAGCAGCGCGGGGTCAGACTGGAGGACGTTTGCAGGGGCTGTTGACTGATTGGCCTAATGCTGAATGTCTGTTATTGTTCAGAACGTACACAGGCCCTGCTGTGTCTAATGATACAGGTCGCAGTATACTGACCTCTGTGTTAACAGTTAATTGACTGACAAATTCAATATTTAGCCCAATTTAAATGGTGTACCAAGATTCTGAACTCATAGGATCAATTATAATTACACCAAGCATAAACCATTTGCATTATGTAACTAAACAAGTGCGATACATGATATTTTTTCACTTCATTGTAACTGAGTGGGCCTGTATATGGGCTCACTCATGCTCATACACATTCATCTTAGTCTGATAGGACCTCATAAAAGATACTAAATGATAAGCCTTAAAGAAATGATTCAATAAAAACAAAATCAAACATATACAATTTTTCATGCATCCCACCCAACCGAGTCCAACTGTTGTTCTTTAAATGTGAACTAGAATTACAAAGCTGTTATTTCTAACACTAGAAGTCAATAGTCACCAAAATCTTTTCCATAAATAAAGTAGCTTCAAGCCAAATCCAGCTGTTCATTAAGATGGAACAGACCTGTGCATGTGGTTTGGGACGTAGTATGACTTACTGTGATAAAGTCTCATAGGTCCAGTTCTAAGCTAAAGAAAGTAAATATGGACTCCAGACATGCCTCTGTTGATCAGCTACCTGTAATGTATGTGAAAAGTTGTGGAAATCTGATGTTTTAGCAAAGTATTCCTTCAAGATTTTATAACTGAATAATAAACAAAGAGTTTAAGGGGTTAAATAGAAATATGTCCAATCAAAGAAAGAAAACTGAATTTAAACCTAGGGGTTGTTTTAACAAAAGAAAGTGATGCACTTAGTTCACATTCAAGTTTCTTGAACTGCTACTCATCTTTCAGACCCACAGTGCTGAGTTAACTCCTCACAGTAGAGGGATGGACAGAAACCTGTGGATCCTTTAGCACTGAAGCGAGAGCAGAGCTTACTTTTCTCTCACAAATGAAAGCTTTAAGTGCTGATTATCAGGGGGCAGTTTTCATGGTCCATCAGGTGTTGCACGGTTGTTACTAGTCCCAGTTTTTCTTTTGGTTTTTAATCCTTTTTGAACTCCGGGTCAGAAAAGGACATTCTATGTTCTTATTCAAGTGGATAATCTTCTGTCTAATCCCCTCGGAAACCTCTCCTTTAGCCATTTTAGCTGCACATGACAGAGATAAATGCATGAAGCAGCTTTGGGAGTAACTTTTGTTGGGAGGATTCATCCTTTACCGTTCATCCATTAGGTTTAAAATTGGGAGCATGGAAGAGTTGACAGTCAGGGACACAAATGTATAAAATTGATATTTAGATGCTGAGACATTTGTGTAATGTACTTGATGGCCACTTTGAAAGTTGAATAAACAAAAGGGTGGTCACTGACTTTTTCACTCTCACAGAGAAAAGGTGCTAGGCTGTCACTATAGGGTGGTCCCTCAAGGGCCTAGACCTTAGACACCATGTTTACCTGTATAGTACCCTTTCTCTGACAGCGTTTAGACTGTACAGTAAACAAAGTCATTGTGAAAGTGAAGCCAAAGATGAAAATTTTGTTGCAATGTTTATTTCGTTCATGTGGAAACTGTGATTTCAGTGTGAACTTATCACTTTCAGTTCTGGATGTCAGGGCCTCAGTGTTCTTCAGTCATCACACATGGCCGGTGGCAGCAGGAGGTGGCAGCATTAGGATGATCAGGACTGTTGAAATGAGTTGCATTGGCAGGGAGAACGCGAAACTGAACAAGACCACCGTCCTCCCAGGAGCCGTCCACTTATACAAACATTTCTATAAAAAGACTGATAATGTTGCCTTGTTTTACTCCTCCGCAAAAGTGTGCGTTATATAAGATGAATAACAACCTGAATCCCTTCGAATCTCTGCTACTTAGCTTCAAACGCTCTGCGCTGAGTCTTTCACGCTAAATGTCAAGGAATGAATCTGTCTTTTATTCACAGCCACTCTGTGCTGTCTCCCCAGATGGAGTGCTTCACTGTTTCTCTCTTTTTTTCATGTGATGAATCAGTGTCATCTCTCCCCAAGTTTCTAATTGTTCCAATATGCATTGGATGGAAAGATGTGGCGTAGGCCAGATGAATCCGAGCTTGCATGAGTGCATGCTTTATTGGCAGGTTTCAGTGTGGACTTGCTCTGGCTTGGTTACGTAACTCGCTGGTCGTCGGGAATGGGGAGCAGATCCGCATCCGGAACGTCCGGAGACTGCTTTTAGTTTCCATATGCAAGCAAGCCCCCCCCCCCTGCAAGAAATATTCGTGGGCATTGCAGTCTCTGGAATCAATCTGGGGTTATGCAACAGTCCGAAAGGGGAAAAAAAGAACAAGACAGTAGGCTTCCTTCACCCACATCTACATGAACGAACAATGGAAACACGAAACTGTGTAACATTGATATGCAAATGCTTCTGAGGCAGTTTTTAGCACTCAACTACTTCTGTGCATTTGTATTTCCTCCAAACATCTACGCAGCCCTGAACTCGCTTTAAAACGACATGTTTCAAGTGCAGCTCACCACAGGCCGAGCTGAGTGCCAGAAAGAGGCCTGAACTAGTGTTCTGAGGCATGTGTGTGTAGTGAGGAATTCCTTTGACATCTGATCTCCTTCCCCATCAGACTGTGTGGTGGTGGTGGTGGGGGAGAGCAGCTGGTGTCCCTCAGAAACCCTTGATGACTGGAGCCTTCAATCCCTAAAAGTACTACACTGTAGTCAGAAGTCGTAAAAGAACCAGGGAAAGTAAGAAAGTAGAGCAACTCAAGAGATTCAACAGTCTTAAAGGAACCCTGAATGATTTACTGTTGTTTTCTTTTAATATGGGGAACTACAGACAAGCCTCCCAAAAAAGGTTGTTTATTCTATAAAGGAGCAGTAAAGGAAAAGAAATGATCATAATTACATTATGTTATATCCATTATATTCATAATGTAAAATTATTTGTATTATTGTTACTCTTAATGTCTGTTAAAAGGCCCATAACCTACATTTTTCTTTGTGCTCCAATTCATTTTCACATGACCGGATCCTAACCCCTCTTTATCTCTTAAACAGGCTGTACTGTATCTTTAATCTCTGTTCTGGTTCACTGTCCTGTACTGTGCCCTGTATTTCAGATGGGTACAAAATCATGAAAATATGTCTTTGTGGTTAATCAGCTTCATCTCACACTGAAACTATGAGAGAAGTTTCATTTTAATTGAACTAAATGTTAACTAAAACCCCCAAATCCGTTTTTTTTTTTCATCAAAACCATGTGTCAGTTGTTGGCACCCCATGCGTTTAGTTCTTTGTGCAACCTGCCTTTGCCAACACAGCCACAACAGGTCTTCTCCTATAAAGCTAGGTGAGATTGAAGAGTGAGCCATCTGTATTCTCCTCAGTACAGAATCTCTTCAGATCCTCCAGGGTCATAGGTCTTCTCATTTAGACCCTCCTCTTCAGCTTACCCATGGGTTTTCACTAAGAGTTCAGGTCGGGAGACTGGGAAGACCACGTCATAAGCTTGATTATGTGGTCACTGAACTGTTTTTGTGTGGATTCGGACGTATGTTTTGGATCATAGTCCTAGAAGATTCAACCACGACCCAGTTTTGGCTTTTGGCAGGGGAAGCAAGATTTTCCTTGCTTTTCCTTCCTTGAAATTGTCTGGTAATTCGAGTCCAGAAACAGGAGCTTTGGAGGAAAAACAGCCACTACATTTTACAGTGGAGATAATGTCCACCATCCTTCAGTTACATTTTGTCCATTTCATTGATTTACTTCAGTTATTTCTCATATTTTCAGTGCGAGATTGAGCTTGGAGACGTGACATTACATTGCAGTACATTCATTTGGCAGACGCTTTTATCCAAGACTTACAATACAAGGAAATAGGAGAATCAGAGGAAAGTTCTGAGTGCTAAAATCTTTATGTAGGGAGTAGTGCAAGAAGATAGATAGTGCCAATTGGGAGGTGGCTGACTGTATGTACATCTATAAAACAATGAACCTTTGATTTTTACTTAGTAACTGCATCTCTGTGCTTCATCAGTGTTTCAGTGGAGGGCCGTTGGAGTCAGTGAGAGGTTCGACTGGTCAGAATTGGCTCAGATTTGAATGATCGTAGCACATTGGTCCATTATTTTGCCTGGTCAATGAGCCTGGATTAGACATGATGACTTAAATCCTGCTCAAATGATCCATTAGCGCAGCAGTATGGGGGTATTTGTTGTGTGTGTGTGTGTGTGTGTGTGTGTGTGTGTGTGTGTGTGTGTGTGTGTGTGTAAAGTGGCTGTGGTGGGGAATTGATGGCTGATGATTGGGTGATTGTGTTCAGGGATCCAGATTGGAGGGGATTAATAACCCCCCACCCCCAAGGCCCCATTCTGTCTGCTTGCATTCACATCTACAAGGTGCTTCTCTACTGAGACACAAGCCGGTTCAGGATTAAGAGGTATAATCCCAGTGCTTTGACTCAGAGGGGTTGCACCAAAATGGGTCCTACACTCAGTAGTCATACCTGTAAACATGAAATAATCATGGAATTACATGCACTATATATGAAAGAAAGGGTTTTTAATTTAACATTAAAGAGCCAATATCTTACAATGTACATTTTCTCCACTTTTGCGGTTTTTGTGGTTTTATGCATTGAAAACAATCAAAAAACAAGATACAGTTTTACAAACCTCTTTACATCCCTTAGAATTAAACTTAAACAAGCTGTTTTTGTTTTTGTGCCTTTAAGACGCATATGTTTAAAAGGGCCTCCGTTCTGATTGGCTGCCCTACTTTGTGCGTCATTCAGAAAGCAGTCCAGGATAGAAACACTTCTTATGACTTCACTGTGAATGGACAGGGCCCATTGGCTGTATGCTGAATAGGCAGGCATTTGTGAATGAACTGGTTTGTGTGACATCACAAATGCAACAAAAACTAAATGGGCTGTTTATTGCAGTTTATTTGGACTTCATGGTCTGGAGAATGGCACACTTTGCACATGACACCAAACTTTTTTTTAATAAAATAAAAAAGCAAGGAATATTTATTGAAATGGGCCTTTAAGTTTTTGGGAGAAAACGTGCCCGGAGATAATTGATAATGAATTTTGAGATGATGTAACACTCTGTAATTTGCTGATAGAATTTGCTGTTTTGCAGTTAATGACCAAAACTAGCAGAATGTGAAAGCAGGAGTGATCTGCATGCCGCTCGGCTCCTGGCTGGATTTGGACAGTGACACACAATAGAGCCGCTTTTCTGGAACATTCTACAGGGGATGATCCTGGCTCTTTATCCTTATCTGTCTGTGTGTGTGTGTGTGTGTGTGTGTGTGTGTGTGTGAATGAGAGAGAGTTTGCCTCCTGGCCACAGAAACGGGGTCACACAGTGATAGACACCTCAGGTTTTCCTGAGATCAGGCCCCAGACACACAGCAGGAAGGAAAAGTGGAGGGGAGGGGCTGAGGACAGTATGGGAAATAAATGTAAGACCCTGACACCTGAGCACAGACCCTCCCAACACACACTCTCCCTTCCCCTCGACCTGAACAGATTAACCCCTTCTTATTCAATTCTCCCCCTTTTCAACCCAGCACCAGGTTTGGTGCATTTACTTCACTATTACTTCACTATTACTTCACTGGAGTATATACACTACAAGCCAGAAGTTTATGCCCACCAGAGTGTGGTGAGTTTTTCTACAAATGACCATTTCACATCAAACCCACTGTGAATGAGTTTATTTGCGCCATAGGCATTGAACAATGTGATGTAAAAAAAAAACTACTATAAAAATCCACTTTTATTGCGGGGATGTGCATTACAGGCCAGAAGGTTGTGCCCCAGATTAAAAGAAATAATCAACAATAGGTTGCTCTTTCAAAATGTTCCTACATGAAAATATTAGAAATACTGTACTTAAAACAATTAGTTTTGTAACACGTAGTAACACTTATTTTGACACAAAGGCTCAAACTAATCACTTTGCGTTGGATCATGAAAAAAAAAAGTATCGCTCAATTTTTCAGCATCACACAATTTCTTCTGGTTTACGTATCACTGGACGAAAGATCATTCTTCAACAGGCTAATGATCCCAAGTGTTCTTCAAAATTGTGCCAAAATTATGTCTAGTCCAAAGAAAAGCAAAAAGTTTAGAGAATTATGTCTTGGCCTCCCCAGTTTCCAGATCTTTCTCCTATTGAGCTGTGAGATGAGCTGAACTGTAGTTTGAAAAGCACATCCAGTAAATGATACAGAACTGTTTGCTGCTGGGAGAGTTTGGACACAAGTCATTTCCAAAAATTCCTAGAAAGGATGTGGTGAATCTGTGCTGCTGTGATAAAGGCAAGGGGGTTATTTAGATTAAACTCACTCATAAGCTTTCACATCCTTTAACTTACCCTTACAGTGTATATTGTTACTTTAAAAGCAGTTAGTTACACTTTTAAATATTTCTAATGTTTTCTTGTAATAAAATTTTGAAAAAGCAGCATATCATGTATTAAAAAATCTGAGTGTGAGTATAACCTTCTGGCTTTGATTCAGAGTGGGTTTGAAGTGAAATGATCAATTGTAGAGAAACAGGTTTCTTCACAGTCAGGGTGAATGGAACCAGGGGTGTCCACGACACAAACTTCACAACGCCATTTTATTTACTGTCTAAGCCCACCAGTGAACCTACACATGTCTTCTGAGTGTTTATATGTAATGTCATGGTAAACCTGAGTTCTACTTTGCCTCACAACACCCTGTATGTACCCCTCACATATTTTAAAATGACATTTTAGCTAAAAACATGTTTGCAAAACTATAATAAAACAATGTCTCACTTCAATGTCCCTACCACTGCTACTGTAAGTGATTCTTTAGTTTCTCTGTAACAGGGACTACTTTACTCACATTTTAGATCAAAAACTTCTCAAGATTATCATAAAATAATGTCAAGCATTGAATTCATAATCAGTTAGCTGGAGGAACTAAAATCTTCAGACATCTGGTTACTATGACCACCAGTGTTTCTTTAGAATGGAGCTTTCCTAAACAAGGTTTACTTAACCATGTAATTATGCAGATTTTTTATAAAACAATTGGTGGAATTCTCAGTCTATATCTATAGAAGTGTCAAACCTTTTTAAGTTGTTAGAGAGAAATACAAAGTAGAGTACTGTATCTTTATGTAATAGTGTATCCATAATGTTTCATTTAATACAGTCTCGGATAATAATATTCTCATGTTGCTCAGATGTGTCATATTTTGACAACTGAACCGAGTTCTGATGTACCCCTCCACCAAAAGTGCACTTTAAAACACATTTCAGATCAAAAGCTTTTCAAAACCATAATCATAAATCATAAACTAGCGTCTCTGCCTATGTATTCATAATCATGTAGCTGGAGGAACAGACATCTGGTTCCTATGACCAACAGTGTTTCTCTAGAATGAAGATTTCCTAAACAAACTCCTCTGTATGACTTTATTTACATCTTAACCATGTAATTATGCAGATTTAAAAAAATGGTGGAATTCCCCTTTAGGTTTTGTCTCAGTCTGATGGTGACAAAAGCGTCAAACAAATGAGTTTTGATGTAGCCCTCCACCAAAAATGCATTTTAAAACAAAATTTAGGTAAAAAAAATATTCAAAACCGAAGCATTGTATTCATAATCATGCAGCCGGAGTAACTAATATCTTCAGACATCTGGTTCCTGTGACCACCCGTGTTTCTCTAGAGTGGAGATTTCCTAAATAAACACTATTTCCTAAATAAATACTTTATTTACATCTTAAGCATGTAATTATGCAGATTTAGAATGTATTTTTAGAATACCTTCCAAAGTCTTGTATAATATTCTAATGCTGCACAGAGAATATCTCAATCTGATGTACCTGATGTACCACTCCACCAAAAATGCATTTTAAAACACATTTCTCGTTCCCATGTTTCTTTAGACTTCTTTTTAGACTTCCTAAATAAACTTCTCTGTATGACTTTATTTACATCTTATCCTTGTATGTATGATATTTCATATAATATATGTTTAATATTCTCATACTGCTCAGATATGTCATATTTTAGTAGGTGGACTGAGTGTTGATATCTAACGTGCGTAAAACAGTTGCCCGTGTGTGCGCCCTCCACCCCGGCCTTTCCTTTTTGTCTCCTGGACGTTGACCCAAGTGCCTGAGACAATAGCCCTCCTGCCCCAGCTGTGTTTACCACACCAGCTGCGTTTCCACTTCTGTGCCTTCAGCAAGCCTGTTCAAAAACACCAGCACCTCACACACTCACATACACACACATACTCACACACACACTCACACACTCACATACACACACACACTCACACACACACTCACACACCCACATACACACACACACTCACACACACACTCACACACTCATACACACACCCACACCCAC
>JBBPCY010072991.1:0-10627 GCA_037974405.1 Brachyalestes nurse
ATAGATAGATAGATAGATAGATAGATAGATAGATAGATAGATAGATAGATAGATAGATAGATAGATTCAGTACTGCTGCAGTAATGGTGTTCTGTGACTGTACTTCAGTATTATTTTGTAAGATTTACTGTCATACTTCAATAATTTTATTGAAACTATACTGTACTATAATTACAGAGTGTTAGTCTCCTTGTTGTGTTCCCATAGTATTTTTATATTTTATTTTGTAGCCATTGTATATTCAGAGATATTTATATATAAGTAGGTTTATATAAACAGGGGAGATTATATAATATAAGATATAATCTCCCCTGTTTCCTCCTCAGTGTTGATCTGTCGAGTGCTGCTGTCGCGGTGTGTTCTACGATGTTTTGTACTTAATGTAAATGGAAATGAAAATAAAGCTCTACTTTATATACTTTATATACTTTATATACTTTATATACTTTATATACTCGAGTGCCTGAAAACTCTTACAGATCTGGAAACTCAGGGGAGTTTTTTTCTTTTGTCATTTCCACACATTTATTTTTTTTATTGTAGTATAAAATAAACAATAACTTTTGTTACTTTGATGCTGGAGTGTGTTTACATGTACATACATTTTTATAAAGATGTTTTTTCCTCCATATCTACAGTTTTATTCTCACTTAAGTGCAGTTACTTCTACAGAAGTGATGCCGCTCTCCATTAAAGTGTTTCAGTTAAAAACCCCAGCATTCGTCTGGTTTTAAGTCGAACTTGGAAAGTCCTTTGACTCTTTACAGGTGTTTATAAAAGCTTCTGATTATTATAAGAGTTTTAAGTCTTGTGTTGCTAATTTCGGAGCCCATTCATGGTGGAATTTCCACACAGTGTAATCAACAGCAGATATTTACAAAGCATGGAAAAATAAAATATATCATGTAAAAAAAACAATATAAAAAAGCTGAGATTTAAAATATTATATGTTATATGATATAAACATATATTCAGATTAAATTATATATTTTCTGCTCATTTGAATGCATAAATTCTATTAGTTTAATTTAAAAAATAAATAAATACAGAAAAACAAACATTAAAGGTAAAATGTGACATAACTTTACAGGTTCTCCACCCGGACCTCTGCACCTAAACTTCTGCACCTGTTCTGAGGTTCTGCACCTGTTCTGAGGTTCTGCCCCTGTTCTAAACTTCTGCACCTGTTCTGAGGTTCTGCCCCTGTTCTAAACTTCTGCACCTGTTCTGAGGTTCTGCACTTTACACCAGTGTGAGTTTATGCAAATATAACTAAGATTTTGGAGCATTTCTACTGGTCCGTTTATAATGGAATGTTCACGCAATGTAAACAACAACAACAACAACAACAACAACAACAACAACAACAACAACAACAGCAGCAGCAGCAGCAGCAGGTGTTTATAAAGTATGTAAAAATAAAAAAAAATAAAATCAGTAGTATCACAAATAGTGATGCCGGTCTGTTGAAAGTCTGTCTGTTGTGAAGCCGAAAGTCTTTTGACACTTTATAGACGTTTCTAAAGGCTTATTTCAACTCATGTTCATCTTATAATTATTATAAGAAACACAGAATAATGAAATAACGCACAAATAATGAATAATAATAAACACTGTATAATAAACATAATAATTATAAGCCACAAATGAGAAATGTACTAGTAATATAAGACCCCGCGATGTATGAGGTCAGCTTCAAAACAACGGCCTTTATGACCTCTGACATTTGCTGGAAGTCCAGTAATAATTATAATATAATTTTTGTATAAAAATAAACATACAGTACGTCTAAAGTTTTATAATAATACATCTGTGTCTTATAATTCTCATTTAATGTTTATGTTGGCTTATGTCGGGTATCTTTCAAGGTTTATGTGGCTTACGAATGCTGCCCTTAATTAGTTTTTAAGTACTTGTACCTTACTCCAGTATTTTTGAAGTTAAAAATAGGTGAAGAAATGCACAATAGAGGGAATAAATAATGTTTGTGTGTGTGTGTGTGTGTGTGTGTGTGTGTGTGTGTTTGGACTTACCGCAGGAAAAACATGTGCAGGAAACAAAAAGGCCCAGAAACAGACGAGAGAGAAGCTGCATCTCTGAACACCCAGCACACTCTGAGAGACCAGATCACACCTCAGCTCACTTCATCACACACACACACACACACACACAACACACACTCGCACGCACAACACACACACACTCGCACGCACACACACAGAATACCCTCTGACTTTTGTCTCCACCTTCATTCGCTAACTTTGTGACCTCAGAGTCAACCGCCACAACTTTCCGCTGTGACAGAGAGGCTACGTCCGCCACACACACACACACACACACACTCACACACTCACACACACACACACACACAGACGTCCTCAGAGACGTGCAGCTGAACCTCCAGGCCTCCAGATTAGCACCGAGTGGAAGCACAAGGTGTTTCTAAGAAAATGGCCAGTGAGTGAAAACACAAGGTGGGTGTTTCCAATAAAGTGGCCTGTGATTGTTGGTGTGTGCTTCCTGTCTCTGTCTGCCCTCTTGTGTGTCGTGTTTGTTCAACCCAGTCTCACGACTTTTCATGCAGCCATCACGACATAAAAATCTACTCAAACGTGCTGCGATCACGCTTTAGACCTGTTTTAGGTGCTGGGACAACGCTTCACTACTCCATGTGTTTTAATGCATGCGCAGTGCGTAACACCGCCACTATGAGCGCTAACTCGTGACTAAGGAACATGATCTGATAATGATGTCGATAATGCGTGATGCCACCCTGCAGAACAGCGCTGGGTTTTGCTTCTGTTGCATGAATGAGTGAATCTATGCAATCTTGTGAAAATATACTACCCATTTCCCACTAAAAGTGAAATAATAATGAGTTGATTCCTAATCGGTTTTGTTTGCAATGCGGTTGAAAGAGGCTGAAAGGCAGTGAGGCGAGAAAAATTTTGGACATTCTGTTGGACTCTAACTTGTGTGTGTGTCCTTCACTCAGCCCCATCATGATAATAGCTGTGTTATATGGCAGTATCATTTGATTGAGTTCCCTTCATCTTGTATAAGAACCACCACCTTCCTACATGTGCACCACAATGCCAACCTGTTCAACAACTGTCTTCAGGAACTGTGTACACTGGAGTCACGATGGATCTCCAACCATGGGCTTGCCGCCTTTCCAAACATGCGTTCCTACATCTGGTGGAAGAAGTCTAAACCTCAAGGGTAGCTGATTTAGTTTATACTAGCCAGTTTTTGTAGTGTGATGAATGCAGCTAATTTTCTGTGAGGTGGAGTGATCTGAACTGTGAAATGTCAGTGGTGTATTGAAAGATTGATCTCAAAAGTTGGTCGTTTTTTTCTGAAAGACTGAGCTCAAACTTGCACCACAAGAAATAACAGCTCTTGTACTTACATATTTCAGATACTAAAAGGGGGTTGATCTGTGTAAAACTGGAGGCTCAAAATTATTTTCTGTCTGATTTAAGGTCACTACAATATGACTCTTGTAAAAATTATTGGTGATTACCTGTACATTTTACTGTATTTTTATTACTAAAGTTACACTAATTTATTACTGTATTTACCTGTTTATACCAAAGAAAATGCCCGTGCATGAATTACAATACAGTCTGTTCAGGGGTAATATCGGTTTTTACATTCTAGCACTGCAGGAGTTCAGTGTAAACTGTACAGTACGAATACTTTAATTTAGTTTAAATCCTAAACTTAGCCTGCCCAGTAGTCTATGCTGCTTATACCTTTGACAAAGTCCAAATTTTTAGGCAGGCGATCAGGATGGCGGTAGCCTACATGCTTTGGCTCCAAAAATAAATAAATACATAACAATTAATATAATATAATATAATTATAATAGGCTATAATAAGGAATGAATTCTGAACTAACAGTGTAATAATCTAAGATAGTCATTACTATACAAGATGAAGGGAACTCAATAAAATGATACTGCCATATGACACAGCTATTATCATGACGGGACTGAGTGAAGGATGCACACACAGTCTAACAGAAAGTTCTTTAATTAAAGCCTTTGCAAAACTACAGTATGCCGGGCTGGCAGGCACAGTCAAAAACACCAAGGGGAACTTAACGAACGCAGCCAGGCCTTTCCTTTTTTTGGAAGGCCACTGCCTTCAGGGGCACTTAACTGTTGCTCACGTCCCGTAGTTTACTGGAAATGCGAAATGTGTAGTATATTTTCACAATATCGAATACATTCACTCATTCATGCAACAGAAGTAAAAACCAGGCGCTGCTTTGCAGGGTGGCATGATGGCATCAAACAGTATTGACAGCCTTATCAGATCACGAAAAACACCATAGCATTCTGGGGGTTGTATGATTTTCCCATCTCACTGCCTTTCAGCCTCTTTCAACCGCTTTGCAAACAAAAAAGATAAAGAATCAACTCATTATTATTTTACTTTTAGTGGGAAATGTGTAGTATATTTTCACAAGATTGCATAGATTCACTCATTCATGCAACAGAAGCAAAAACCCAGCGCTGTTCTGCAGGGTGGCATCACGCATTATCGACATCATTATCAGATCATGTTCCTTAGTCACCAGTAAGCGCTCACAGTGGCGGTGTTACGCACTGTGCATGCATTAAAATACATGGGGTAGTGAAGCATTGTCCTGGCTAGCACATAAAACAGGTCTAAAGCGTGATCGCAGCACGTTTGAATAGAATTTTATGTCGTGATGGCTGCACGAAAAGTCGTGAGACCGGGTTGGTTTGTTTTAGTTTGTGTCCAGTTTGTACAAAGAAAACCTTTTATTTTTACCTCACTGGGACACAGTAAGATGGATAAATGGATAGATAGATTAATGGATGAAAAAATGGATGAATTAATACATTAATGGATAGATGGGTGGACTAATAAATGAGTGAATGGACAAATGAATGATAGACGGGTGATGGGTAAATGGATAGATGGATGATGGGTAAATGGATAGATGGATGATGGATGAAAGGATAGATGGCTGATGGGTAAATGGATAGATGGATGATGGATGAAAGGATAGATGGATGATGGGTAAATGGATAGATGGATGATGGATGAAAGGATAGATGGATGATGGATAAAAGGATACATGAACCTTCAGGGTTTCAGCTCCTCACCACGTCCCTCAGCAGCCACCAGGGGGAGGTGTCTCTTTCTTACTCTGCATTTTCCTCTCTTTATTATTCGTTCTCCGCTTCTTTCATTTTTCCGACCATTTTTCATTTTCCTTTATTTATTTATTTGCGATAGGATTTAGTTAATTGTCTCTCTCCCCCTCTCATTCACTCTCTCTCTCTCTCTCTCTCTCTCTCTCTCTCGGACCCCCTCAAAAATCCAAAAATCTGTTCCAAATTTCTCTTTTTTTACTGTACAAATCCACAGACCTACATATTGAAATTCTGGAAATCATCAACTTACACACACATTAGTATTGTAATACAAGTTGTTAAAAATGTTTCAAAATTAAACTACATACACAAACCCATGTACATCCATGATTTGCCACCTTAACATGGGGTTTGCGTACCTCAGTGATCCCAGAACAGAAAGATTTTTATGGGAAGGTCAGACAAAGTGCGATTCGTAAGACCACTATGGAGGAAGCACCAAGGCCTTTGTCCGTGGGTCCCGGCCGGGCCTAGCCTGAAAGAGCAACACGGAACCACTCACATGTGAACCAACCACCTGCAGGATCAGCTGTAAGGGTGCATTGTGCATCAGGTGGTGGCCAAAGATGGAAACCCTGGCGGGCTGGACCCTAGCTGACAAAACTGCATTTGGGACCTGGAACATCACTTCTCTGGTGGGGAAGGATTCTGAACTTGTTTGAGGTTGAGAGATACTGGCTAGATTGATGGGCTCACCTCAACGCATAGACCGGGTTCTGGAGCCCATCTCCTGGAGAGGGGTTCTGCACTCGTTTTTTTGCCATGGGTGAGAGGTGCTGGGCAGGGGTGGGGATACTGGTGGCCCCCCAGCTCAGCGCATTAACATCGGAGTTTATCCCAGTGAACGAGAGGGTGGTTTTCCTGCACTTCCTGTTCAGGGAAAGGTCTCTGACTGTCATCTGCACCTACGGTCTGGAGTACCCAGCATTCTTGGAATCCTTAAATGGGATGCTAGAAAGTTTAGCTGGTTCAGTGCTCTTGTGGGTAATGATAGTGTGGCCTGGAAGGGGGGGGTTATTGGGAGGAACAGGTTCCCCGATCTGAACAACTGGTGTTCTGTTGTTCTGTGCAACACATGGTTTGTCCATAACAAACACCATGTTCAAGCATAAGTGCATCCATATACACACATGAAATGAGGATGCATGTGGCTGCAGGTTAGTGATCGATTCTGCAGTTGTGTCATCTGATCTGTGACCATGTGTCTAGGATACTTGGGAGAGAGGCAGGGCTGTCAACTAATCACCACCTGGTAGTGATTTGGACCAGGGGGCAGGGGGGAAAGCCTGACAGACCTGGCAGACCCAAGAGTGTAGTGAGGGTTTGCTAGAAGCATCTGGTAGAGGCTCCTGTTCGCCAGGTCTTTAACTCACACCTCCAGCAGAATGCCGACTGCATGCTGGGGGAGGACAGGGACATTGAGTCCAAATGGACCTTGAACCGTCCCTCCATTGTTGCTGAATGCAGCTCTGGTGGTCTCTAAAGCAAAACCTCGCGGGTGGGAAGAGTTCAGCAAGGCCAAAGTGACATTCCGTCAGCCTTTAAAAGAAAGCAGTGCTACATTCTGACTGTCTACAGGAGGGATGGGGTACTGTTGACCTTGACAGGAGATATCATCTGGCGGTAAAAGAAATACTTTGAGGATCTCCTCAATCCTGCCTCTGCGATTGAGGGCACAGAGCCTGAGGAAGCTGGGGTGGACTTGCTTATTACAGAGGCTGGGGTTGCTCTTGAAGTACTGGTCCATCTACATCCCCATCCTCGCCTATAGTCATGACCTGTGGATAGTGAATGAAAGAATAAGATCGCAGTTGTTTCTCTGCAGGATGGCCAGGCTCTCCATCAGAGACAGGGTGAAAAGCACGGACATTCGGGTAGCGCCGTTGCTCCTCCACGGTGAAAGGAGCCAGTTGAGGTTTGGGCACCTTGTGAGGATGCCCCCTGGATGCTTCCCAGGAGAGGTTTTCTGGGCATGCCCTACTGGGCATTGGGAAAGCCCCAGCCTTCCCCCAGAAAAGCTGGTGGAGGTGGGAAAAGGGGGTTCTGGGCATTTCTGGTGTGGCTGCTACCCCCATGACCCAGACCCAGATAAGTAGCAGCTCATGGAGGAATGGACTATATACAAATATTTACAATCACAAGTAAGTCTGTTCCTGAAAATTCTAATTATTTATCATTCCTTTCTACCTGCACCACTTCAAAACAGTCGACAGCACTTCTGATGCCCACCCCAGAAAAAAAGTCTATTTAGTTATTTTGACTTCTAAAGACTTTTAGGAATCAACACGGTTTAAATCAGAGCCCGGGTCTAAGTGAACTGTGTCTGTCCAAAAAACCAACCCCAGACCAACAGAACCGAGGCCGACTCCAACTGTACCAAGCCCAAGTCCAACAGAACCGAGCCGGACTCCAACTGTACCAAGCCCAAGTCCAACAGAACCGAGGCCGACTACAACTGTACCAAGCCCAAGTCCAACAGAACCGAGCCTGACTCCAACTGCACCAAGCCCAAGTCCAACAGAACCGAGCCCGACTCCAACTAAACAAACCAACTCCAACTGAACAAAACCTGAGTCAACTGAACCGAGCCCAGATCTAATTGAACTGAGTCCAACTGAAGTTAAGCGGGTCAGAGCGATCACACTAGTCTAACGAACTGGACTTTTTCGGGCCCTGAGACAGTACGGATCACTTTATGTGAGGACACCCTGAATATAAAACAGAGACCAGCGCTACACTGTGATTAACTCAACCTTTATTAGAGAAATATTAAGCTTTTAATATCAGTCTTTGATCTCATTGTTTCCTGATGGACATGCCTTCAGCAACTCCTGGACTCAGAAAGTCCTGCTGAGTTTAACAGGGAATGGAGGGAATTTTTGAATAAGAGTATTCTCCTGCTCTGACACTCTGGTCATCTCCGGATGGGTGGATTGGTGGATCAGGTGTTTTGGAGCAGGACATGGTCAGATCTTCAGTCAGGACATGTGGTCACCATAAGAGCCGCTGAATTTTCACCCTCCACATTTTCATGAACAGTTTCGAGGTCCATATCCTGCTCCACGCCTTTGATCTGCTCTATAACTGCTTCAGTCCTCTGATTTCTTTCTTCATCCCTCTCTTCGAGCTCTCCTTCCCATCCCTTTTGTTCATTCTTCTCTTCTAGCGTTCTTTCTTGTCTCGTTTGTTCATCCCCCTCTTCTACATCTCTTTCTTGTCTCAGTTGTTTGTCTCCCTCTTCCAACTCTCCACCATGTCCTGATTGTTCATGCCTCGCTTCCAGTGCTCTTTCTTGTCTCATTTGTTCATCTTCTACTTCCAGCTCTCCATCCTGTAGTCTTGGTTCATCCTCTTCTTCCAACTCTCCCTCTGGGTTGAGGTGCCATGTACCTTCCAGAAACAGAAACACAGTTGTTTCTCAGGAGGTGAAATTCACAGGTGCATCTACCATCAAACATCAGTGTAGACCAGTGGTCACCAACCCTGACCCTGGAGTTTTGTACCAACCAGGTGAGAAGTGGGTCAAGACTTCTGCACAGTAATGCATGAGTTGTTGGTTTAGGTCTGTGTTGATCAGACAGTGAATTTTGGTTCCTGGTGTGAACATGTTGTGGAGCCCTTTTATATTTAAATTTAGAAAAATGTAACTATACTTTCCTTTACTGGAGATGAAGAGACTCACTTGCTGTCGGGCTCCTTTTAGTGTCTCTGTTCAGGTAAAACACCACTAGCAGCAGAGTAATGAAGGGGAGGCATCGGATGACATAAATGATAATTTCCTGTCGTACAAAGGCTGTGAAGAATTTTTCACTGTCTGTGAAGAAACAGATAACAAACACATTTAAGATTCACATTAATGTAGATTTATATAAGACATTATTATCTATTTTTTTTATTAGTAGTAGCAGTTGTATTGATATTGTTAAAAATGTTAATGATTCATTCATTTTTAAGATCTTCTCACAAAAAGAAAGTTTGACATGCTGCAATAACATTTTCTAATTTCACATTTCATTCAATTTCACCCATAGGGGGCCACTGCAACTGATACATTTCGATGTTTCAAGACACACCTGTGCCAGAATCCTGTGATATAAAGGTTCAAACTTCACAAAGCTGACACATTTAAATATCTCAAGAGCTGTTTAAGACAAAATGTTGAAATTTAGTGTGTTTACACATTTGCTCACATCTCCCACATTTCCACTTTAAATGTGTAACTTTAAAAAGTGACACATGATCACAGTTGGCTGTGGACTGTTTGTTGAGTTAGGCCTTTGAAAACATGATCACAAAATGTGCAAAATATTAATATTTTCTGAATTTGATTCATGAGAGTTTCCATCTTCTGACTTGACTCTCGTGTGCTCTGTTAAAAACAAACAATCACAAAACACAGGAAGCATTAATAACCACTAACACAGGTTTGTTTGTGCACCGTCGTGTGCTATCAGTGTGAATTAGGGCCCGACTGGCCAGTTTAGACCCTGGTCCTGGGGATCTTACTACTGAAGAACCAGAACTGGGCAATAGCCAAACACGACCTGACTAAAGATAACCTAGAACAGACCTACCCTCTATATTTGGCTTAAAATAACCTGAGATAACTTTAGCAGGAGAACTTCTGTCTTAAGTTGATTTTTTCTTTTGCTTCTTATTTCTCCTAAAGGGAGGTTTAGAAGAAACAAATCGGATTAAATAATCTCCAGACTTGTAAAACCCTGTTCATCAGTCTGAAGTTCTCTGTGTGTGAAGGAGGTGTAAAAGAGAGGAAGTGTGAGGAACTTCCTGTTGATAACGGCCTGCTGGCGGATTCTCAGAACCTCATGGAGGTTAATTGACGACACCCACAACAACATCATGACTCTCCTGACCGCTGTGCCATTCTCAAAAGAAGAGGAACATCCTGAAGAAGCCGTGGGGAAGCTGGAATATCAGCTGATTCACTTTCCACCAATCACAGACAGCGCTCCTGCATGACTAGAGCCAGTGAGGACGCCCTCACCTTAGAATTAACCATTAAGTTGTTTAACCATGAACCATAAAGCTTAGTTTACATATTTTGAAAGTGTGTTTTGTTGTTTATGTATTTATGTATATGTATAGTTTAAAAACTGACTTCTGGAAGCCACAACATTTAAATAACTTGACTAATATTGTGCCACCAAATCAGAACCGACCCATCGAAGGCTGGACTCCACAAGACCTCTGAAGGTCTGTGGTTCTGCACGAACATTATTTTGTTCCACAGAAGCTCGAGCAAATTAAGATCTGGAAAATCTGGAGGATGTTTAGCTCTTACCGATGTTCCTCAAACGGCGCTGATTGATGGGGGAGAGGGAGGACCACCCTATTCACCCAGAGAGAGAGAGAGAGAGAGAGGACAGTTATACTGAGTGATGGGGAGAGGGAGGACCACCCTACCCACCCAG
>JBBPCY010072992.1:0-10623 GCA_037974405.1 Brachyalestes nurse
CACCTTGAATGTGCGGTTATGACAAGAATTGAAACCTGATACTTAGACTTATTGCAAGTTATGAAAATGGCTAAACCAGACCCTGACTCAGTGAAGACACAGCCCAGCCTCTCCAAGATCGGTTCAGCATAGATAATCACCCTTGCACCAGAATAGTCAAATAGAATAAGCTTTTACTTAGTCACGGCAGTCGTCTGGGTCGAGTGTCCTGGCTGGAAACGAGGGTGGCTGTGGACCTCTGAGGGGAGACGAGACCGGCAGGGATTGGAGAGGCTTCTGGATGGAAAGGGGCCTTCAAGCTGGTCAGGGTGGTTTCCTTCTTGCCGGCAGGGAGATGAAGAGGAAGTGTGTTGTAGTGTCTTTTGGACTGAGGGTCCTGGCCTTTTGTTACATGGGGTTTTATATGCACATATAACAAAAGAGAAAACAAAATTACGTAAATACTTATAAAACAGAGGATACCTCATATAAGGGGGACTTAAAGAGACCAGACAATCTCTTGCGGACAGCCCAGACCGGGGGTAGTGACAAATGGGTGGCGAGCCATGTGTGAATTCCCCTAAGGGCTTCAAAGGCCATACGACCTTTTGGCGCCTTAGAGAGTTGATCCTGGCTGGACAGACCTGGCCAAATGGCCCTATCATGGTTTACGACTTTGCTAAGGGTGGGATGGTCCTGCTCTCGCATACATCTTCCTAAATATATATATGTATATATTTCTGAGGGTACTTCTGGGAGTGAATGTAATAGTAGGCACATGGATATTAGGACTTGCTGGTCGTTTTAAGACTAAACATGCCAAGGATATTTGTAACAGTTTTGTGATAATTTCCTTATCAACTTATATGATACTAGAGAATTCCTTTGGGATGTGTGTGTGTGTGTGTGGGGGGGGGGGGGGATGGGGGAGTGAAGGCTTGTGTGAGATTTTCTTAAAATCAATTTCTGCTTCAAGAGTTGCTTGGCCGTGATTCTAGGGAAAATGACTATCCTAATTTATGGTTGCCCATTACTACTGAAACTTTGGACACAAACATGAAGGAATGGATAAAAAAGAAAAGAAAAGAAAGGCAGTAGAAGACACTCAGAGATATTCCAGATCCAATAGATTCTGGACTTCATTCCAGGGGCCTATTAAAGAGAACACATTTCCCAACTCGGACACTTATGATAGCATATAAGAAATGCTGGGAGCGACCTTTATAGCGATAACTTATAGAGAGATCTAATTTGCGGGTTCAAGATTCAACTTTCATTGTCTCTGCCTGCAGTCTGGGATCATTCAAAGGCTCAGGATGGCATGACCTTGTGGTGGTAAATCCTCGCTTTGAAGTGCCATTTGGAGGAATGTTGGTGGGATAATTCAAAGCTCTTTGTTTGTCCAGGGAGGTCTGGAATCAGAGGTGGGAGGACTGGTGTCAACGTTTGGCCGTTATTCTGGCTTTCTATTTACTCAGGTGGTGTGAAATGGCTTTTCTTTGTTCTGGCCCTGGCATTCAGATCGAATGCACGATAATCCAAGGGTCTCTTTCTCGGTTGACTCAAAGATTCATTTTGATCCAGATTCGCCAATAACTGTGTTCAGGTGGACCAGAATTTCCTGTGATCCTACACCCAGTAGGATCAATGTAGACCTGTGGGTCAAACAAAGACCCCAGAGACACAGGGGATCGCTTGCATCAAGCAGTCGTGACATTCAGGAAGTCATTGCCCCTATATATGATAGTTAACGGCATGATCAAAAGCACAGGTACACATGTTCCTGACCTGCTTCAGTGCAGTGGGTTTACACATCCACCAAATATCAGTCCTGGCCAGGGACATTGATTGTATTCTTATTACACAGAAGAACGGCCCATCAACCTGCAGGAAATTGGAGGGACGTTGTCTAGAGTGGAGGAACGTTGTCTTCATTTTCTGAAGTACCGTTACACAGAAATCAGCCAATGTAAAATGTTATTGTTGCAGTTGGGTAATATTCTGGGTGTAAGTAAGGGCTTTCCCATGGAACAAACATAGCAATCTTTCTTTTCCAGTGTGTGTGCTGTATATCGGACCCAGCCCCACCAGTAGTTGCTATCTGCAAACCCAGTAGCCCTCAGTAGTCATTACTTCTTTTACATCCGTCAGGTTAACTGCTTGTGTTTGCTTGTATGTGGTCTGCAGAGGAGTCTCGCTAAGGCTCTAAGAGGTGTGTATCACAGTGCCCAGGCTATTATTGGTGATGTTTAAGTGGGTCTTCACCCGAAACTGTCACTAGAATGTCATAATACCCTGCATCCTTAAGCTGGGGTTTGTTTGCTGTCAAATAGATGGGGAAATTACATGGAGTATTGAACTGTCACTTGTCACAGTTGGCTTCTGGTACTCTTTCAGCTGATGTCTATTCCGCATGTCTGTCTTAAAATCGCAAGTCCATGTGGTCACTTCATGTGTCGGGTCAGTAGACCACCATACCTCAGCCCATCCTGGGCAGGGCTGGCCATTGGGAGGACGATTATGTCTGCACATATAATTGTTATTCGCATATGGCCTTGCTTCAGTTAAACCGGTACAGTATCACGTACATCGAATTTGAGGGTGACATGCATGCAGTCTGCTACCATATCTATGACCAGAGGGTCTGTACTATAGTAAGAGATGACACTCCCCAGGCCTTGTAGATGGTGTGCGTGCGAGTCATGTGGAGAACATGGTCCAATTCCCAAGTTCATTGGTTTTGCAAAAAGTATCTCAAAGGGACTACCTGGCTTGCCGGCACATTCTCTTTTTAAGTTTTTATTTTTTATTTGGTTTTGAGATTTGTGAGTTCGATAAAGTCCATCATCAGATACTCAAATGGACCATCTGGTGGTGGGTTAGCCATTTGTTTTGTTGTGATGCCTATTATGTTGTAAACAGATTAGGCATGATAGGCAATGCTTTTCTGCTTTCACTGAAAATCCCTTTGTAAACCACAAGCTTCTCATGGCATCCATTATCCCCCCTTTTGTTGCATCGTCTTTCCCATGCAGCAATTTGGCCAAATGCAGAAAGAAATGGCTTGGTAGGCAAGGGAGGCCATTGGGTCCTAACAACTTGCCATTGTGATACTGGCATCCAGCCTGATGCCAGAAATGTCAGAGGCAAACGATTCGATGTCATTTACTGTGCTGAGACCTGGTGAGGCCAACTCGGGGAGCTGGTAAATGGGTGCAGTGTACACGGCAGCTCTACCTGCCTCGTCTGCTCTGTGATTACCCCTGGAGAAAACATCAGTACCCTTGGTTTATGCCTGACATTTGCAAACCGTGATGGAAGATGGATAAATCTGGACTCAAAACTCACCTGTTCAAAATAGCTAATTCAACATAATCTTCTCCACTCTACCATATTATTTACCATCTTATTTTGTATTGTTCTATGCAGATTCTTAAAAATTTTCTTTTTTTTTTTTTTTTTTTTAAAAAAGTTTCAAATAATGTAAAATTTTGGAAGCTCCTAAAAAATGTGCTTGATTGTTGGAGAAGGAAAAAAGTAAATAAAAGCAAAGCTAAAAGCAGAGCAAAGGTAATTGTCTCTAATGTCATCCTGAACAGCATTCTACTGACAGACCTGACAGAACACACACACACACACACTGTCATGTCTCCCTTTTGTGCTGAGTCCTTTTGGGACCCCCTCACACTGAGTGACATAAATAATAATGAGGGCAGCTTAGGGATGTAAGTCATGCTGGAAACCTGAAACGACAGTACAGTACTTATACCCTGCTGCTTACATCTGCTGAATTGGATTGCTTCAAAGCTAACCAGGCTTGCAGAAATATGATAGCGAGGAGAGAAAAGTATTGAGACACCAGAAGGTTTAGGTCACAACAATCTGAAACTCAGCTTGGTGTCACGGTCCTCCTTCTCCAGACACGAAAAGCAAGCACACTGGCACCAGTCAAACTCAAAAATAGAAACAAAACAAAATTGACACGTGGGTCAGACACCAACTTCAATAGAATTTAGGAACAACACTAAGCAACACAGAGGATGCTTATACAGACGGTGGACCGACAACCATGGTCCATCTAAACTGAGCTTAAATACCCCAAAATCAATAATGTCTGCTTCTGTAATAATAGTCATGCATTTAATGAAATATAGCTGCATGTTTGTGTGTGCACATTTGTGGTTTTTTCCTACATTTTCAGGTAGAATTGTAAAGTCCTGTTTACAAAAGCTGTCTGTTTCATTTTTAAAACTGAAATTGCAAAAACAATGTCTTTCTTGTTATTGATGTTAGACATTATGTTCCATTATATGGACAAAACCAATTAGCTGTCATGATATTTAGGGCTTGGATCAGTATGCTTATAAGTTACATTTGACACAGAGATGAAAAACAAAGATCAGCCAGTTTTAGGGATCTTCCAAGAACCTTCATATTATGTGAAGGTTTCTGCTACTACTTCAGAGGTTGTTTTCTTTACACAAAGAACTCATAGCAAAAATTATATCAGCTGTTTATGTTTCACTTTTCTTGGTGTGGAGCTATTTGTGGCTCACTAATAATACTTACAGACCTGACAGAAAACTTTTGAGTACTCAACATAGGGCATCACCCATGTACCCCAATCCCAAAAGCGAATAAAAGATTTATAGTCTGTCACTCCAGTCTGGGAGTGGTAGTGATTCAGATTAAAACATGTTATTTTGGTTACTTAAAGTTTGTTTAGGTGTTGCCGCAGCTGTTTAGGACCATATTGCTACAGTAGTGCAGAGGTTAGACATAAATCTACCATAAAATATTAGTGCCAGAAAGTGTGATGGCTGCAAACAGATCATTGATTTTTTTTTCTTCATTGTCTGTTCAAGAATATTGAACTTCAAAGATCTAAGACATTTTTCTTCCATATTTTAGCACTGGTTGGAGTTCACCAAGTCAATCGCCAAGCAAATGAAAGGTAAGTACTGTCGGTCAAGGCCTTTTAATAATGTAACATCATCTCAGTGAACATTGCAATGAGACATTTTAATTGCATGAATATGCTTTAGGGATATTACTTGTTTAACATTTTTAAATGCTCTTTCTTATGGGTTTCTGGTTAGATTCGTAACACATTTTCATAATGTGAGATCTGAGTGTCTTGATTACTAAACACAGCACTGTTACCAGTTTTCTGGTGCCTTGAGGAGTGACTGGGGTTATCATAATTTTTACTCTGTTTTATTCATGTGTGTTAAAATGTGATGGAAGGTGATTCTTTTTCTGACCAATTTGTAAGTTTGCATTTTAATTTTTTTTTTTCAAATTTCCACCAAATTTTTCTTTGATTTGAATGTATATATCAGCTTCTTTGTTTTTTTCCTGTAGCCCAGCCCCCATTTACGATGTGTCTGAGGGTTAAATTTTATCCACCCGATCCTGCTGCTCTTAAGGAGGAAATTACCAGGTAACTATAAACTTAAATTACTATTGTTTAACTTTACATTAATTTAATTAATCAGTATGCATTTTCTGGACAGTGGCTTTTGTATTTGTTTTTACTAATTTTTTTAGCTCATTGAACACCATGTCTCAAGTACTTAATAAACTAGATGCATTTCCATAAGAAAATGTGAAGTGTGATTGCTTGGTTGCTATAAAACCAGTGTTTACCAGTGACAAAAAATGGATTTGAAAAACTATGGATTTAAACTAAGATCTTCTTATTTAGAAGCTGGTGCTTTAGTGTTGCGCCACAGGAAGAGAATACATGGGCTGATTATTTAAACCACAAGGAATAGTCTTTTTTTAATAACTGACCTGAGCTGTAGTATCTTGAAGTCCATGTGTCGGCTGTGTGTTTTTCTCTGCATTTGTTTCTTCCGTGTTTGTTTCCTCTCTGACACAATCACACTCACAAAACTTTCGGGCCATTCATCAGATCTCCCGAATGATGGTCGGGTGTGTTCAAATGAAATGGCATTACCCTTCTGGTTTCTAAAGTGTGGTATGTATGGGATTCAATTCAATTCAATTCATTTTTATTTATATAGGGCTTTTTACAACCAAAGTTGTCACAAAGGAGCTTTACAGAGTCCAGGTCTGAGCCCCTAGTGAACAAGCCAAAGATGACTGCCTGAGCTAAAGGAACCTATCCTCCTCTGGTCGAGAGGAAGAATCTCTGTGGGGTTAACTCACATGAGAAGGCCTTCCTGAATGAGTTTGATGACAGACGGCTAACAGAGTTGGTATAGTTAAGAGTCAAACGAGGTAGATTTTGTTGGAAGAATAGCTGAGAGTATCTAGTCCATAACAACACTCTCCAAAGGAGCTTTAAACAGCAGTTGCCTTTGGGTGGGGACGAGAACATGGGGAATTGTAAGCAGCTGGGAAGGTGGACGCCTAGGGTCCCAGTAGTGATTGGTCTGGCTAGACAAGTGTGTAGCAGTTCTCCTTGGAAAAAACAGAGAGGAGAATTAGTTCTGCTAAAATTTACACTGTAAGATTTATAATTGTAAGGAGTGAAACTTGAGACTCTGGCATACCTCACTAAAGGAGCCTAGCTAGAAAGTGCAGAGCCGTTGGGCAAAAGAGGCATGAGAGCACCTTGAGACACCGGCGCATCTCCACTCATCTGTCAAAAAACCTGAGTGAATATGAGGACTGGTGGGACGACAGCACCAGCATCCCACTTTACTTGAATTCTCTGTGCCCAAAACCTCCCAGCTCTACACCCTTCATCTAACAGGAAAAAATTCATTACAAAAAATGTGACTAAACAAGTTGGTTTTCAGCTGAGACTGTATCTGAGTCTCAAACTATTTTCGGAAGGGCATTCCAGAGATTGGGGTGGGGGCTTTATATGAAAATGCTCTTTGAAGCCTGCTGAAGTTTTTATAATTCTGGGAATGAGTAAAAATAGTCAGCACCTGAGTGAGCGTGGACATTCATAGTAAGAGATGAGTTCATTGAGGTATTCAGGTATGAGGCCAGCAAAGGGTTTATATGTCAATAGTAAAATTTAATTGTCAAAATACAAAATTTGATCAGAACTTCATAATTTTGGGCTAACATGATCATATTCCCTGGTTCTAGTGAGAACTCTTGCTGCTGCATTCTGGACTTATTGAAGCTTATTTAGGTTCTTGTTGGAGCAGGCTGTTACAAAAGTCTGGAGGTAATAGGCGTAGAAGGCGTAGAATTTTTTTATGAAGGCGTAGAATTTTTTTATGCATCTTGGAGGAATAGTGCATGTCATATATAATATTTTGTAGATGAAGGAAAGCAATTTTGGTAACAGTACTTATGTGCATTAAATGACAGATCAAGACAATAAACCTAACAGTTTGTTTCTTGTAGTCTTTGGACCTCTTTTTTTTTCTGCATTGAACAAGAGGTTATGTGACATCCAGTATTTTATATCTTCAATGCAGTCCTCAATCTTATTTAATTTATTTTATTATCTGCTTTTGCAGCATGTACAAATTAAATAAAAAAGGGCCTAAGACAGAACCTTGTGGGACACTGTATTTTACTTTGGATAGTGCTGAAGATTCCTCATTAATTCGTACAAATTGATAACAGTCAGTCAGGTATGATCTAAACCAGGATAAGGCTGTTCCAGTAACTCTGTCTTAACAGTCTGGCTGGACTTCTAGCACTATGTTACCTTACCTCTGTAACATAGTAAGACTGAAAGCTTTTATGGGTAAAAGTATTTCCATCATTAAACTACCATGAATGTAATGTGGGCTAAATATAATGTTTTATCGAAAGCCTAAACTTTTGATTACATTTGATTTGGTAGTGAAATGACTTGCATTGCTCTAATTTAGAACATGTGAAGGTCAGGATGCTCTGAGCACACTATAAATTTTTAAGGATTTGTTTAAAGGCTAGTTTACAGTTTTTATATATACCTAGTTTATACACAAATTGGCCATTTTACAAGATACACCTACCAATATAATATACTCATCATAGTGCAATGCCCACTAATATGCTCAGAGACACTAATAAGCTGAGATTGGTCCACCATGCATATGGTCAATGCTAACCCTGTCATGGCCGCGTCCATTTAATGGATGGGTGGAGGTAGGCTGAATTGTGTTGCAACAGATGGTTACAGTCAGTAACTACAAACTTGCAATGTATAAGATAGTACTCTGTCACGCCCCCAGCCCGCAGGGACCGTAGGGACTCTTATTTTGACTGGGGGTGTGTCAGGCCAAGCTGGACAATAGTTTGGGGACACTTATTGTTTCACGTGTTTTGTGTTATCACGGTGTTTAAAAGTCATGTCTGTTTCACTGTCTCGTTGTCCGGGTTTCAGTTTCACATGGTAGGTTTCGTTCGTGGTTGTGTTCTGTCTGTTTTGGATTTTGGAAGTAGTATCGGCCCTCGTGCCTTTTGATTTGTCTTTGTTTTTGTTCGTGGTTGGAATAAAGTCACCCTTCGAGCATGGATCCCGTCTGTTTCTGTGCCTCCTGCCTGAACGCACCACGGCGGACCGTGACATACTCCCAATGCATATTAACATGTAATATATTTTTCAGCCTTAGTGATCAGGGTTACAGTAATTATATTGTTGCCTTGCTCAGTTTGTTTTTTAGTTGCTTTTCTTGGTTTCTTCTTGTGATGAGATCTAACTTAATCTTGAAAATCCTCTCCTAAGCTATTTAAACTCTACTAATGATAAATAAAAGATGGTCCTCCTTCCTTTACATTTGATATGAATGCCAGCCCAAATCTTAGTCCAAAATTTGGACATGCATTGAAATTGGCATAGCAGACTTTCTCTGTCTCTTTACCTTCTTCATCTCTGTCCTCCTAGATTTTACTGTATGTTACAAAACGTGGCTTTTGTTGTACACTTTTAGGGCTGCACAATATGGATATGATGCAATGATAGAGTTGTTTGATATTGCTATGATAAAGATAAGATACGATAAACCTTTATTAGTCCCACAAGCGGGAAATTTGCATTGTCATGGCAATAGTGGACAGTACAAGATAAGAGCAGCAAATGTTAAAACCAATATATTAAAAACCATACCAACAGTACAAAAATTACACTATACAAACAATCTGGAAATATAAATATGGATGTGTGTATTGAAGAATGTATGTTTACATGTAAAAGTATATGACTGTAGGTACACTTTGAGTATATGTGTGCATATATGTACAGAGTGGATATATAAATAAATGTAGAACTGTATACTGTAAGAGTTGCACATTATAACTTGCACATTTATATGTTTCACCCAGTAATAATAATAAAAAAAATTATAAAAACAATATTCCACCCCAAAAATTGCACAGAAATTGCATTCAAATAAATATTGCACATAAGAGAAACTATGTGTGTGTTTGTTAGTCTATGTGTGTGTGGTCAATTGCAAGGTCTTTGTTGCAGTTGGAAGGAAAGACCTGCGGAATCTCTCTGTCCCACATTGTGGCTGAAGCAGCTTGCCACTGAAGGAGCTGCTCAGTGCTGTCAGAGTCTTCTACATAGGGTGGGAGATGTTATCCAACAGGGATGACAGCTTAGCCACCAGCTTGTAGCCTAGTGGTTATGGGTTGGATTCCCAAGACTGCTAAGCACCTCTGAGGTACCATTGAGCAAGGGACCATCCCCACACACTGCTCCCCGGGTGCTGTGTTCCTGGCTGCCCGCTGCTTCACTTGGTGAATGGGTTAAATGCAGAGGAAGAATTTCATACTGTGTGCGGTGGTGTGTTCACGTAGAATGGTAGAATGGACAGAATGGACAGAATGGTCACATTCTTTCATTTTTTACTTTCATTCTGCTGTCACTCGCAACCTCCACTGGGGCCAGAGTGCATCCTAGAACAGAGTAGGCCCTTTGAAACAACCTGTTCAATCACTTTCTGTCCCCAGAGGAGATGCTGCTGCTCCAGCAGACCACACCGTAAAAAATGGCTGATGCCACTACTGAGTCACAAAAGGTCTTCAGGAGCGGCCCCTGCACTCCAAAAGAGCAGAGCCTCTACAGTAGGTACAGCCTGCTCTGCCCTTTATTGTAGAGTGCATTTGTGTTATGAGTCCAGTCCAGTTTATAGTTCAGATGAACACCAATGTACCTGTAGTTCTCCAAAGCCTCAATGTCCATGCCCTGGATCTTTAGTGGTTGCAGTGTAGGATGTCTGTACCTGTGGAACTCTACCACCAGCTTCTTGGTTTTTCCAGTGTTGATCTGGAGGTAGTTCTGCTACCTGTTTAAAAACTGATTCAGTTCATTTGCCCAACTCACATCCCCACCGGCAGGGAGTTCTGTTCTTGATTTCTTGAGTGATGCAGGGTTACATTTACATTATTTATCAGACACTTTTATCCAAAGCGACTTCCATTCACTAACTACAGGTGGCAGTCTCCCTGGAGCAACTTGGGGTTAAGGGTCTTGCTCAGGGACCCAGTGGTTTTTCTGAAGGTAGGATTCGAACCCATGATCTCTTGGTCTAAAAGCAAGTATCTTACCAACTACGCCACTACTACCCACAAATGCCGCTACCAGGGTTTGTTGTTTGGGAAGCACGGCATAGTCCTGGTGGATACAACAGCCTTGTGACCTGCGTTACAGACTACATTAATTTTTAATTAAAATTAAATCCACACAGAAATGAATTTCTGTAACGCAGGTCACAA
>JBBPCY010072993.1:0-10623 GCA_037974405.1 Brachyalestes nurse
TGCAGATTGTGCAGGTCTCCGTGCTGTTTGTGTGTCTAGAGTGAAGTATCTCCACACATGTGATGTGTGTGTGTCTCGGCTTGTTGTTGTTTACCTTTCACTCTAAGCGGCAACGGTACCGCCCCTTTTATGAAGGGACTACACTAACTGGTTAAGTCACGGAAAGCGTGTCAGCGTCAGCCAATCAGAGGCAGAGACTGCATTGCCTATACAAGCGCGCACAGAGAGAGGAAAAAAACACTCGACTAGTCGACTTCCTTCAGGCAGAGTGGACTAGTGCCTCTGAAGTTGACTAGTAGACTTTTGTGTTAATGTCCTACTATGTATCATACACTAAAAAATGAACACTGTCAATTAGGCATTATATTCATGCAATATACTGTTAAAAAACACAATGTACCACATTTTTTTGCTATACACTGCATTATATTCTTGCACTGTACACTTTTTAAAATTATTTTGCTTAAAAAATGGCTAATGGCAGCCAGTTTACAACAGCTAATATGCCTGGTAACTATTCCAACATTAAATCCAACTGAAAATAGCTTAATGCCGATAAAGTAATATAGAAATGCTGTACAATGGCAGCCTGCGGCCATTGAGCATGATAAGTGTGTGATGTTCCGCATTTAATTTTTCACCAGATCTAATACTTAATGTGCTTAATGAGGGCTCTCCAGTGTGAACACACTATTTGCACTAAGAGTTGCTAATGCACTGTGGGAGTACCCAATTTAAGAGGCAGGGAACATTTCTGTGCAAGCGCTCTTGGCCACCGAAGTGATTCCGATTCTGACTCTGTTATAGCATTTAGATTTTTTTTTTTTTCAGATTTTTTTTATTTGTGTTTGATATTTAAGTGACCAGCCCTACTGTGCTTTATTCATCCTCTCATGCCTTTTTCCCAGAGTTTAAAGTCATGTAACGTTGCTTTAATGAACTTCCATGAACGCCGCATGCTGGCACAAAAAAAGTCTCAGCTGCCAAAGAGATGCGTTTGGGAGAGAAGGAGGGGGCTGCTGAAACATCTGGGCTCCAATTTTAATTAGACTTGGCTCCAGTTTGGCCGTTTCTTGTAGAGCCAATTGTGAGCTTGCTGGCCCCTGATGACCACCTGATGATGTCCTCTTAAGCCCAGATGAAATGCGAGAATGTGAGGTCGCTGCTGTGGGCTGTGAGATCAAGGATACCTCATACACATATGTGTGTGTGGGTGTGCGTGTGTGTACAGATGGCAAATTTGTTTTGATATACTTATGACGACCAGATGTTCTCCGTGGAATACAATAATACCTGGTGGCATTTCACACATGGAAAAGTGCCCAAACTTTCATTTGTGTGTCTTTGTTTAGGGGAAGGTTCAAGCTTGATAATGGTGGTTACAGTTAGGACGTAGATCGCTTGACCAGAAATCCAATTTACAGGGTTTTTTTCCTCTTACCCTGAATGTGGCCAATTAGCCAAAGCATTTAATATCTGTGGCTTCTGTCACTGTGCAGCATCCTATTTATGACAGTTTTATCTTCTTACCACTGTCCAAAAACCACTTAATCAAGCCAACACAGTTTGAGGCAATGTATGGTAATGTATACGCTTCCATAATGTGTTAACTTTATTAGCCTTGTCATGTCAAGTCACTTAGGTTTGTCAACAACATACACAACACACAGTGAGATGAAACTACATTCCTCTAGGACTATGGCCCAGTACACAGAACAAACACAGAACACCACTAAACAAGAAAAAAAAGAGTAACAGTACAATAATGTACTGGCAAGACAACATACAGTGCTGTCGATGGGAGCAGGTACAGCACTAGTGTGAGTGAATACTGCTTTTCCAGTAGCAAAGTTTTAAGTGTGCAGAAAATGCAAAGGAATGCAAAGATTGAGAGACACATCAATAAATAATTATGCACAGGAGGTGCTTTTGGAAACTACAACTGTTTTGGTGTCATTTAGGCAAATTTGCCTACTCAGAGCAACCAACAAACAAAACACATTTTACACACAACAGTCCAAAGTATTCTACTTTAGACCACATGGATTTCAACTGTATATAAAAGCATTTATCATTTTTAAATATAGGTCATATAACTCACCTGGTACCTGCCAAACAACATTAAAAACTATCATATAAGTAAACAGTAACATTGCCCCAAACAACTATGTTACATTTCCAAGCTGTATTGCCAGAACATTGTATGTCATTGTCATTGTATGTCATTGTATGTTATCCTAAGTAGGATTGCATGTGACATCTCAAACACCTTGAACTAGACCTTGAAACAATGTATCTAGTTATGAAAACTTTTCCTGGTTATGCTTTGAACAGGAAGATTTGTATTTGTGGTCTTGAATCGAAGTACAATATGTCTGCCAACTAGTGATACAAATATCATGTAAATATCATTACATGATGTTTGTAACTACAGTCTATTTTATTCACGATGTCAATTCTGCGACTTTGGCACTTAGAAGGTTAAATACTGAGCTTGAACATGTTCATAAAGGCTGAACTGAGCTAAAATATTAATTAGGCATAATTAGTGGTTTAATTAAATTCTTCTTTCAACAGGAAAATGATTATGAACCATAATCTCTATTAAATGTATGAAATGTTAAGACTATTCTGATGTCATGGTGGCGTGGTGTGTTTCACCATGAGATGCATTCACATGAGATACTTGTGGAGCTTTATTGGCAGCAACTGAAGTAAAACTCAAGGAGTGCTGAAGACAGTGTGGACAACTGAAGTGACAGATAAGCAAGAATAAAGCAGCTTCAGCTAAACATGTGAACGGAAAAAAAACAGCCCAGTGATGCACTGTCAATGGTGGTGCCACTAGGGCAGCATGGTAGCTAGAGAACAGAAACAGCTTGTTAACAAAGTGCCAGGCATGGCACCACTGCAATTCCCTGCAAGCAGTGTAGAGGACGAACTGCCAAGCTTACAGTTTTCAGCACAAGTCTAGGAGATGCCCAGTCCAGCCCAAGTTTTACCTGGACAGCGTCTCCAGTGTAGAGCTGCCAGGAGTACAGTTCCCAGAGTTGTGTGAGAAGGACTAATAAAACAAACATGCTAGCCAGAGGCATGATAGTGAATGGATGCCAGACTCAGCTAAAGGCTACAAGTATTTACCGGGAGAGAAGGGAATGCAAAACAGGTGCAGACAATAAGGAAAGAGAAAAATGCAAGACAAGTTCAGCCAATAGGGAGAGAGAGAAATTCAAGACAGGTGCAAGCAATCAGGTGAATGGGAAAAGCCAAACAAGAGTGAAACAGGTGGAGAGGGCCAGGCTCAGTGCTATGGTGAACCATACAGGGTGTGGCTCACAAGGCACGGCCATGACAATTGAAAGTTACACCAAAATGATTTCATGACTAACGTGTGTTTCATAAGCCTTTTGGTCATTCTTTTAAATATTCACAAATTAGAAACTAGAAAACTAATTTGCAGGAGTTATATTAAATTTTCTGTTTTGTTTTTGTCTTTTTTTGCTTTTTTAGATCCAAGATGTAACTGGACAGGAGTGGAAGTCATTTAGGACTTGCATGCAACTCATATGTAAGAGTGTCTTGGTGTGAAGTAAATTACAGTAGAAGAGGACAAAGCTGATGTTTTGGTCGCAGAGCTTTAAAGTTGGATTTGAGTTAGGAGGAACATAGCAGCATTCACACGCATGGAAACACCCTACAAACACAAGAATAAACAGTGGTGTGTTTAAAGTACAAAATACTTAAAAAAATAAAATGAAAAAGATGCCACAGGACATTCGCTGAACAGTTGTTTATCTTAGGGAACCCCAGTCAATCTTTTTGGGCTCGATCCCTATGAGTTGTGAATTGACTAAAATGTGGACCTGCTGAGGTTTCCTAAGGACCAGTTAGAGAACCACTGTCACAGAAGATTCATTTTAGTTCCCAAGCCAGACCTTAAGATGGTTCATATTTTGGCTTCAGCCCATTCTTGTAACATTCAGGCCAACATGAGAAGCACTGCTCTAAAGAATTATTGTCTGTCTGTTGTCCTCTGTTTGCTATAACCTGCACTCTGTTGAATGTTGTATGTTGCTGTATGTTGCTTCGTGGTCCATGGAGAAACGTTGTCTCATCTCACTTTACACACTGTACACAGCTGCTGATGACAATAAAGTAACCCTGAACCTTGAAGAATCAGAACCAGAATCAAAAAACTTTCTTGATCCTGGAGAAAATTACTTATGTAATGACTACAAAGACACATAGAGACACAGAGACAAAAACAATATTAAATATAAAGTCTAAATAAAATCTCAATAAAAAAAAACATCATGTGTGTACACGTGATAGTTATTCTAAGAACTGTTCATTAAATGGTTCTTTAGAGAGCAAAAATGGTTCTTCTGTGATATCAGGCAACAAAACCTTTCTGGTATCCTTCCAGCAACACAAGTCAGCAGAACACAAAAGAACTTAAAGAAGTAATAAGAGCCTTGGCTAAAGATAAATTCCCCCTCTGTTAGAAAACCTCATTTGACTGAAGAGCAAGAAAGCGATAGAATGTAATTCGAACCCGTTGGTGTGATTGTGTAATCCTTTAACTTACCGCATTACTGATTAGGGTTTTAACTGAGGTAATGACTAATGGAATTCATTTTCAGAGTAAACCGTAGTGTGCTATGCAGCATCGCGCTGCTTTATGGCTTTGCTTGGCGAGTACACAACCGCGAGGGCCTTCTGCTTCATATTTAATTTGTCCTTAGGTCAGCTGTGAGTTCACTTGCTCACAGAAAGAGTTTCCTATTGTTTCTGTGACAAAATTACTTAAAGTGTTCATCTATTGCAGAAAGGTGGTTTTGATCCCTTTGGTCCTTGAGGAAGTACCTGATTTACCTAAGAGCTCTTGAATAAGTGCCAGCTTTGCCTAAGCAGCTTCTTAGGGCCACCAGGGGGCAGTATAACAACTTTTAGGTCATTAGCATACATTAGCATACAATGCTCATGACATCCCAAAACAATGAAAGCATCTGGAGACAGAAAAGAGAAAATACAAAGAGAAAATATTTATATAGTTATTGATCAGGGCTTTTTGTGGTGTTAATATAACACAATTCATTGTGGCTTTTAGTCAGAAAACAATAAATGGGGAAACTAGACAGGGAGTTGTCTGTAATTGAAACTGTATTTCATTATAACCCCAAATGAGCATTAATTTCCACCTCACATTCACAAATTATACCTGTGCACAATTTACACAGCCAGTGATAGTTACTGTTAATAACGAGAGCACTTGTTTTACAATAGTAAAAAACCTGGAATTTTTATTTTTAATTATTTGGACATTCATTCACCAAAATCTATTTGCAAAAATGAATTTTGTCATGTTTTCATTGTATTTTGATTACTTCTGTATGAATATTGTTTCCAACCTGTTTTTCTCCCACTCTACTTTATGCTTTTTGACTATATCAGAATCAGAAAACATTCCCGGAGGAGATCGCTTAAAACTATAAGCAATGAACTAAAGTTCATTTGTACACTTTATAATTTGTATTATGTTATTTATTTTAAAGCTTTAAGCTGTGTTCATACGATGGACGATGGTTATGCTAACCCCAAAATTAAGTTTCCTAGTTATACACATGCACACATATATACATAAATATATGTGTTAAGAGGAGTGTAAGGAACTTACACCCTGTGAATTTCATTCCGGGAACATTAAGCAGGTATCATAATTGGTACATCAATATATAAGACAAGGACACTCAGGTTCGTAAACACTACAGAGACATGGATGGCATAACCGTTTGTTTATTGAATCCCATTATATGAAGAAAATAAATACATACAATGAAATACATACAATGAAAGATAAGAAATTCTGAGATACGCCAAAGTAGAAATTTTACTTCTGTTTGTAGTACTCTCCTTAAGATGGACTCAAAAAGTTACAATGCTTTTATTTACTTAAATTATTCTAAAATAAGAAAACAATATATGCCACAGTCATAGGTTATTCGGGAAGGCAAGGTAACACAGAGTGTACTCCTAAGATCACACCACCAAAGTGTGCACACACACACACACACACACACACAAACACAGCAGACACGCAGCAGTGTGTTAAAGCAGCTGCATGCAAGGATGGAATTCCACCACCTGGTGACCAGTCTCCCCAAGGAGATCCAATGCCTGCTGAGACAGAAAGAAACAAGAAATATGTTTACGTTAAAAGTACCAGGCAACTCCAGCTGCTAAACTTATGCGTCAACCAGTACACACAAAAACAACAAAAAAAAGGTCAGTTGACAATTAAATTACCACAATGTCCAAATTAAACAAACCAAAACATATAGAAATGGACCAAAATCAGAAAGGAAGCGAAATGCTTAACAATAATAAAAGAGACACAGATACTTACAGTTTGTATGCAAACAATACAAAAAATAATCAACAGCATAAACCAATAATAAAACTAAAGCCACAAATCAATAAACAAAGCAGAATGTGCGAAACAACATAAACCAAACAATATGAAACAAAGGAAACCCAGGGGGCAAATAAAAAACCCAGACAAACAGATAAACAGATCAATAGACAAAACAGCTGTAAATGTCATACGTCCACCTGTTCACGCTGTGAAGCCCAGCCACACCCACAGGGATCCAGAAGCACTGGTCACATGGTCACAACCACTTCAGATACAAACAGTATACTGTATTCTCCATAGGCACAGTGTTATAATAATAAAATGAGCACACCTGGTAGTTGTTCTAAACAGGAAACATGGCTCATGCACTGAATGCCAGGTGTCCCTTATTTACTGGCGCAAAGGAGCGCCAAGCAATTAATGAAATTGCTCATGCTAATTAGCTAAAATGAAATAAAAGATAAAACAGAAAAGGCACAAGATCTTTGAACCTGGGAGAACTTTCAGGATAGTCTCCGGCCACAAGTGGGTGGGGTAAACCCAGAGGGAGGGGCTCCGGAGAGCGGCCGAGCAGCGGCGCGCCGAGAGAAAGAGCAGCAAATGGCAAGCGTGTAGAAGAACAAACATCGATTTTAGCCTGTTTCACACCGTTTATATTTGTTGTAATCAGAATATGCTTTGAGTTCAAAGGGTTAATGCAGATTTATGTCAGTGGTCATAAAGGACTTATAAACTAATCTAAAGTTTTACTTGCTACACATGCCATTAAAGCAAATTACGTAGTATATAACAGACATAAATAACAGACATAACTTTATAGGAATATTTCTTATTTCTAATGCAAGAAAATGTAAAATAATTTTGGAGCACTTTTGTAGGTTCATTCATTAGGAACGATTCACAAAGCAGTAAGTAAGACAGCAGTAAGACAGGGATGAATGTGATTTAGAAAGTGATGGAAAGTCCCAACATGTTCTATAGAAATCAGTGTTGTTGTAGTGTGTCTGTAGTATATATAATTTTCTATAGGTGATTTATTTGAAACTTTAAAAGTGTAATGGTTAAAAGGTGCAGAGAACTTGGTCAGTCAAACATTTGATTATGCTTTTGATTGTCTTTTTTCAACCAATGCATCATAGGTGCATTCAAGTTGGAATGCCATTCACAAGTTCTTGTCTGGACAATAAAAAAGCAGTGAAAGGAATTTTTTTATTTCAGCAATTCTCCTTTTTCTTTTTTTTCCTGAGCGGACAAAAACTCTTTAAATGAAACTAATCCATTCACTGCTGAAATAAACACACCCTTTGGTCATGTACTTAAAATTCTGTGGAGTTTTGTCTGAAAGAAAAATAACAAACCCTTGCCTGGTTGTACTGGAAAAAAACGTTAAGCGTATGGAGCACCATTCCAGATTCATATATCAATGGAGTCCAGATAAAAAAGAGCGAAAGGGTGGGGAGGGGGTTAGGGTGGAGGCTGCCTGTCACAGTATCTTAATGTCTGAGCCTGTGGATAACTGAGACTGAAATATTACAAATCCTGATGTACCCAAAGAGCATGGAGCGAGAAATCACAAATCCTGATGTACTCAAAGAGCATGGATAGGAAAAAATCACAAATCCTAAAGTTCTCGGCGGCTGGAGAGCTGTCTGACAGATTACAGCCGGAGGCAGCGCTCATCCCTCCACGGAACAAAGTCGGAGGGAGACAATAGCTCGGCAGTGCGGCCAGAGAAAAATAGACAGATTAAGGCTCCTTGCTTCCTGTCCATGAGTGCATCTGAAGCATTGCATTACAGGGGGGTGTTTGATAGGAAAAAAGACGCACCGTGGCCCAATAATCCCTGGCTGAGCGAATCTCGGTTAACCCAGTGAATATGAGCATCCAGTTATTTCCTGACAGGTATGATCTGTTGAATGGCTGAGTTGCAGACAATGTGGGGTGAATATCCCTGCCAGTGATAGTGAGAGGGAAAGAGAGGGAGAGGATGGAGAGAGAGAGGAAAGGAGAAAGCAAATATTCAGAGAACATAAAGCCGTGGTCATTCTATAAATGTGCAGTTATGAAACAGGTGGGAGCGAAGCTGCACTGGATAACTGACAACAAATGGAAATTTGTCCAAAGCAGTGGTTCTCAGTCTGTGAACCATTGTCCCCAGGAGGGTGGTCCCCAGGGGTGTGCTAAAAGGGCCACAGAAAAATTTCATAGTGTTCTAGAAATAAACCTTGGATTGATGTAGAATGTTGACATATTTGGATGTTCTTCAAGCTTTGGAATAGTTCTTCAGACCCATTTATAAAATTTAATTGAAAAGACAATGTTTAGGGTAGTGGTTCTCAGACTGGTGATCATGACTTCTTGGTCAACGGGGTTTACTAAGGAAATATTATTTTCTAAGTTTAGTAATTTTTTAATTTGTTTGTTAAATCAACTATTAGGTGGTACTTGTGAAAATGGTACATGGTAAACATTTTAAAAATGCAACATAAATGCCTACCAATCACAATTCATGGATGTTTAGTGGCCACTTGTTTGTAACATCATAGAACAGCATTGTGTTTCTCATATAAGAAGGGCAGAAAGAAAGCTAGCAAAACAGACCGTAGTTACTAGGTGGGTGTGGTGGAGGCAGGGGTGGGGTTCAGTGGGAACAAGAACTGGAATTGGCATTTAATATTCATAAACAGGCCCTTGGGACAGTTGTCACGAATTACAGACCGGTATCTCTTCTCTCCATCCTTTCCAAAGTCTTGGGACGTGACGTTTATAACCAAATCAACTTGTTTCTTTCTCAAAACAGGCTTCAGGACCCTCACCAGTCGAGGTTCAAGGCAGCACACTCCACTGAAACTGCTCTACTTGCCGTCTCCGAAGAACTTCCTGTGGCTAGATCAGTCAACCAGTCAATCACCAGATCCTCCTCACCACTCTCTCCAACCTTGGGATCGTGGGCACAGCCTGACAATGGTTTGCTTCCTACCTTGATGACTGGAGCTACCAGGTAGCTGGCAAAGCACCCAGTCTGTTCCACAAAGATTATCCACTGGTGTTCCACAGGGCTCGGTCCTTTGACCACTTCTCTTTTCTCTGTATACTGGTTCTCTTAGGGATGTAAAAGCCTCACATGGTTTTTCCTACCACTTTTATGCTGATGATATGCAACTTATTCTCTCTTTCCCTTCCAGTGACAACCAGGCCTCAACCCACATCTCAGACTGTCTCCTCTTAGATGGCGGCCCAACACCTCAAGCTGAACCCCAGCAAGACCAAGCATCAAAGGGAGTCCTCCTACTGACTGGACGTCCACTGAAGGTAACAAAACCATTTCAGCTGATTCAGAATGCAGCAGCGATATTAGTCTTCAATGTTTTACACATACCCCACCTTTACATTCACTGGCTCCCTGTGGCTTAAGTCCTTAACACTTGCTTTCAAGTCCAAGAATGGACTTGCACCCCCCATACATATCAGCAGTGATCAAACAATGTGTCACTTCTCGTCCTTTCAGGGCTCGTCTTGAGCCTCCGCTGCTCAAAAGAAGAGGAAGGCATGTGTCATGACTCTTCTCAGTCTTGGCCCCCCAGTGATAGAATGAAGTCCCTCCTTCGATCAGATCTGCAGAGTCCCTCTCTGTCTTCAAGTGTCGTCTGAAGACCCACCTCTTCAAGCAGCACCTTGGTGACTAACCAAGCCTCTCGTTTCTGCTTGCTTATTTCTTAAAAAAACCCAAAACCTTTGATCGCCATCCCTACCTTAATTTTTGTTTTATCTTCTGACTTTTCTTTGAGGTGTTGTTTAGGTTTACCTAGCATGCAGTAACTTGAATACTGGACGTTGATTTAAATATAGTTTAAGAAAGACTACTTTTGCACTGATGTACATTTACATTTACATTTATATTTACGGCATTTAGCTGACGCCCTTATCCAGAGTGACGTACATCAGTGCTCAAGTAGTCTACGTCTGTTTCTTACACTTGTAAGCTAAACTCAAAAATCATCATCTGCCATGGTACTGCATGCTCGGTACTCCTAAACATCAGTCCAACAATATTTAAACACATGACAAAGAGAAGTCAGAAGTGTAGACAGAAGTAAGGAAGGTGTATTTATTTATTTTTTTATAATAAATAACAAGAAATAAGTAAGTAATGGCACAACTAGTCACCAAGGTGTTCCTTGAAGAGGTGGGTCTTCAGGCGACGCTTG